>PISX010012477.1:0-60775 GCA_004024625.1 Mellivora capensis | reverse complement strand
TCAAGGGCAAGGCACTCACCTAACCAACGCAAGAGTTCATGTCTGATACCTGCCATATTCTCCGCTCCTGGGAAGGACTTGCCCCTCCGTGTTGCCCATCTTTCTCGTATCTGAGAGCAGGGACCTAGTCTCTGGAACTCTCAGGACATTGCCCGGCTCATGGGCACTACTTTTATTGTAACTCACCATGTCCTTTAATAGGGAACGTTGGAGCTGCGGGGAGCTGGCAGTAACAAAGAACGCCATAGAGCCAGTAAGAACGCTAAGAATGTTTCAATCTCTTGGTACCTATGAAATGACCCTGAGGGGGAAAAATCAAAATACCCATGGACGTATATACATTGATTTACCCTGATAACAGCTATGTAAAAAAAATAAATGCTTGTAGACTTACCGAGGACCAGGGGCGATTTTGAAAGATCAAACATGAGAGAAATAGGTTTAGGTCCAGCAAATCCTTTATAATCAAAAGTTAATTAGAAAAATACATATGTGTATAAACTGCTGTACTAATGATATGTCGCTGCATAAACAAATTATCGCAAAACTTAGAAGCTTGAGAGAACAAATATTTATCCTCTCACCGGGCTCCCATGGTTCAGGAATCTGGGGGTTGCTTAGATGGGTGGGTCTGGCTCAGGGGCTCTCCTGAAGGCGCGAATGTCAGCAAGGGCTGCTGTTGACCATGCCTGGCAGCTCCATCTCCAAAAAGGCTCTAAGACACGATTGTTGGCAAAAGGACTCAGTACCTTGTCATGCAGACCCCTCCACAGGGGACGCCTCTCCATGGGGCTGCTCAGGACACAACAGCTGGCTTCCCCCAGAGCAAGTGATGACTGAGAGAGAAAGAGAGCAAGATCCAGATCAAAGTTGCAATGCCTTTTATAATCTAATCTTGAAAGTGACATATCATTAGAGAAAAAAATTTTAATTAAATATTTCTTCTAAAAAATGGACATGTCATCACTTCTGCCATGGTCTATGGTCACATATACCAAGGCTGATACAAGGTGGGAGGGGACCGCACATGGGTCTGAATCCTCAGACACAGAATCACAAGGGACCATCTCAGAGGTTGGCTCAAAGACCGTTTTTGCTTAAAAACACGTTTGGGTTATTAAATATCATTCTGAATATACATTGAAATAGATATGTCCAAAAAACCAATTCTCCTGATTATACTTTTCAAGAAATAAAAACAGTATTTAGTTAGTACTTCCTAGGGGCCAAGCACTGTATTAAGATTGTCCGTGGACTTTCCCTACAACCCTCACGACTTCAAAGGAGGCAGTTTTAGGCACCTCACTTTAGAGATGGAACTTGAAGCACGGAGAGGTTAAGTAACTTGCCCAAGGGCACACAGCTAGCAAGGACATCAGATTAGGAACTCAGACCTATGGATGAAAGCACATCTATCTTCGCTAAGCTGTGCTCCTTCCCTAGTCATAGTTTTGTGGGGTAAATCTCTAACCTAACTGGGCTTCATAAATTAAGAGCCGTCATTCCAAGTGGGTAGTTGAGGATGTCCCCGCAAGTGCAGAGAAAATCAACTAAGACACAGATTCACAGTGAGTTCATGGAGTCTCTTGTCATGATTAAGACCAGAACAGTGACCTGTCTCTTCTCTTCCCACTGTCCTCCTTCTGTCCACTCTGGCTACACTGGGCTCCCTGCTGTTCCTGGACCACTGTTGGCATAAGACTGCCTTCAGTCTTCGGTGCTCTATGCTCTTCTCCTCCTCCCCTCAGATCAGCATGGCTCCCTCTGTCACCTCCGTTTCCCAAATGCCACCTTGCCGGAGAGGCCCACTGTTACCCGGCTGCCTAAAATGACCAGCCCACCATCCTTAGTCCTGCCTTCCTTCCCCTGTGGTCCTTTCCCATAGAACTCAGCACCGTCCATATCCTACAGAAGTCACTTATTTGGGATGCTTACATTTTTCTCCCTATCCCAGGATGCCATCTCCACAAAGGCAAGGATTTGCGTCTGTTTTGTTCACTGACCCCTATTGGGTTCACTGAGGAGTCCCAGCACTTAGGTCCGTCTTTGGTACATAATATATACTCAACATTAAATAGGTGTTTCTAGGGGCGCCTGGGTGGCTCAGTCGGTTAAGCAGCTGCCTTCAGCTCAGGTCGGGATTCCAGGGTCTTGGGATTGAGTCCCGCATCGGGCTCCCTGCTCGGCAGGGAGTCTGCTTCTCCCTCTCTGCCTACTTGTGCTCTCTATCTGTCAAATAAATAAGTAAAATCTTTTTAAAAAAGCCAAATATGTATTTCTAGAAAGTTGTTTCCTTCCAAGGAACATTTCACACTTGTTGCCGTGTAGGTTCATTTTTCAACCAAGGTGATATATCAGACATTTCTAGAAACAACAAACGCTCGGGACACAGAAGGTGTTTTTAACTTAGAAGAGAGAGAACCCAGGTCAGGATTGAAGTATTTTCACTGCCCAAGTAGGGGCCCGTCCCTCTGTCAAGGGACTCTAGGAAACATGAATATTTATTTTGACACTAGCAAAAAGTCAGTTAAGCATGTGACATCTCATAATGAAGGAAAGGAAACAACTTCCTTCCTTTATTTTTTCTGGACAAGCTATTAATTTGGAGTATGTTTTGCTCCCCCCAGACATAGAGGTATTGTTTGACCAAAGGTCAGCATTCAGTCTAACTTTCCTCTGGTCTACCTGGAACTATTAACTCTATTCCCGGTCACTTCCAAATGCCGGTTTACTAGTTGACAATGCATTCTGTCAAGGTCTTGGTGATGCCGAGTTGTTTTCTTCAAACCAACCGCCCCTATTGGCTCTAGAGGTAAAGATACCTCCTAAGGGCTAACAATCAGACCTGTATTATCTCAAACACCTTCAGCGAAACTACGGGAGCCACACTGGGGTTCCAAAGCCCCGTGACGTTCAGCGATCTGTTAACATCACACAGTCGAGGCAGAAACTCGCACCAAGATTATCTGTCTGATTCTGAAATCTGGGCCAGTTTCAAGGTGCAGTTCTCAGGCCCTAACCATCAGCCGAGGCACTAGCCTTACCTGGTTATCCTTCCACGAAGGCCGACACAACACTGCACACCACATAGGACCGCTCAGAAAAATGTCACTGTTCCTCTGAAATTGAGACTTCACCGGATGTCTTACGTGTTTACGTGCTGACCCTGGCAAATAACAACACACACTCTATGACGATTCTGGAGTGTACCCAGGCCTGTGAATGTTCATAAACTTTCATTTGTTCCTTTAAAAAATACTAAGTCCCTACCTCGTGCCAAGTACTCTTCCATGCCTTGGAAATGCAGCAGGAAACCAAAGAAATATTCCACCTTTGTGGATGTTCCCAGGGAACTTTAAACACTCATCCCAGTGGGGCACCCAGGGGCCAAGTCCATTAAGCATCTGACTCTTGATTTCGACTCAAGTCATGATCTCGGGATTGAGTGGAGATCTCGGCTCCGTGCTCAGTAGGGAGTCTGCTTGGTTTCTCTGTCTTCCCTCACCCCCTCCCCCATGCACATGTGAGCTCTCTCAAGCTGCTTCTGTAAAATATATAAATAAACCTTTTTTTTTTTTAACCTCACCGGTTATGAAACACTGGGGTCAAGTACCCTCGTTTTACAGATCGGAGGAACGGAAGCCTACAAGTGTGGCACCATGCCTCAAGGTCACAGACAGAGGAAGGACGAGAGACCAAGTCTCCTGACTCTTAGCTAAGTGTTGTTTTTTTTTTAAATCTCTCTTTGCTGACCATATGTCCTCAATTTCCCAGAACTCTCCCCTTTTAGTATTCCATTGTTCCTAAAATTACAAGCTTTGATTTGCAAAATAAAGTCCCAGAAGTTATGTCATTCTTTTTTTTTTTTTTAAGATTTTATTTATTTGACAGACAGAGATCACAAGGAGGCAGAGAGGCAGGCAGAGAGAGAGGAGGAAGCAGGCTCCTTGCTGAGCAGAGAGCCCGATTTGGAGCTCGATCCCAGGACCCTGAGATCATGACCTGAGCTGACGGCAGAGACTTAACCCACTGAGCCACCCAGGTGCCCCAAGCTTTGTCATTCTCAAAATCATACACCTAATACGACTGGGGACTCTCCCTAATACGACTGGGGACTCTCCCTGTAACTGGAACGCCACGATTAGGGCAGCCAACACGCACACACAGTAACAGAGAATCCTGACCCTGGATAAAAGGGGCAGTCCTTCCTGGCACTTGACTCTGCAGAGTACGTGTGTGCAGCACTTACCGTGTACGCGGACCCACGATTCTCCCAACAATCCTGTGAACAGGGCAGGTAAGACGCCACCAATTGAAGTCGTGGAGATCAGCATACGTATCCAAGTCCAGACAATTTTATAAGTGGCAGAAATAGGGCTCAATAATCGGAGGGTGAATGAAGAGCTCGGCTGGCTTTTCTTCCTCCTTCTGCAGGGCTGGCCAGCCAAGGCCAGGAAGCCAGTGGTTACCGGTGAGGCACCAGCCTACCTGCTCACAGCCAAGCTGCCCCCGGCCCCAGCCGCTGTGTCCTCCCCTCCTCTCAGGCGCCACATTCCCGCACACCGGACGGCGCGAGGGCAGACTGATTGCAGAAAATCCTCAACCCAAATGCACGTGGGTGAGCCAGGAACGGTGCCCGTGTGCTGCCATGTGTATAGAGAATCATGGAGGCAATGAGCTAGTCAGTACTGTTAACGAGAAAACGGAAGCCCCTCGCTTACGTTAAGGGCCCACATCAGCAAACCGAGCTTTGATAGCTAACCGAACTGCAGTTTCAACCCTCCGGGGAGGTAACCTTTGCCCCGTCCACATGGCATTTCGTGGTCAGCACCAGAAAGTTACTGATAGATCCTTTTCACTCTCCTTAGGAAGGTGACCTTACCCCAAACAATGCATTCTTCGCCAAAAATTTCCTTTTTTTCCCCTCCTCTTCTCTGCTCTTAAAAGCTTTTTCCTCTTCTACAGCTCCAAGGACCTCCTTCCTCTTTGCTAGGTGGATTGCCTGACTCATGGCAAGGTCAGTAAAGCCAATGAGATCCTCCAGCGTACCCTGTGGACTTTTGGTTATTTAACACAACCAGGTTCTTAGGGAATTGGTGGTCAGGCTGGTCAGTTTCCTCACATCATCAGTAGGAGATCAGGCTGGGCCACAGAAGAAGAAACCCAGAGAAGAGGGCCTGGGAAAGCGAGGCCTCATTTGATGATAATGATGCTAATTAACAGAGGACCAAATGTGAGATCAACTTGCGGATGACACAGAGCCCGGGACGTGTTCAGATTCTGCTATGCGGTCTCATTTGTAAAGTGGTGGCTTTATGGTCATGTGTAAAATAATTCTATGATTACAATAGATCTGAAGAATTCCTATCACAATATATCCGATTAACAGCCAATTAATAAATAAATCCAATAGCCAACAAGTAAAGATTTCAACTTCAGTCACTGGAGTTTGGCCAATCATTTTTGGAGTCTGTTGAGAGGCTTCCATTGCAAGAGATGGAAAACCCCTTGTCAAGCTGGTTTAGGACAAAAGGGAGATTCTTGGTTCATGTAAGTAAAAAGTCCAGGGGAAACACTGGCTTCAGGTTCGGCTTGATCAGAGTCTGAACCAGTGACCTCAAGACACAATCTCTCTCCACCTCTTGGTTCTCCCTCCGGCAGTTCCTCCTTCGTTCTCAGGTTCTGTGTGATGGCACCTGTCACCATGACTGCAGACAGGCCCAGCCAGAGGGAATGTGGGAATCTCACCCAGCACTCACCTGAAGTTCTCTCATGACTACAGATGAGCATGAGAGATCATTTTGAGATGATGGAAACCTATCACTGTGTCAGAGGAATATGATGCTCTGATTGACCAGGCCCGACTACCACACCTATTCCCTGGGGACAGGAATATAGTCCGTTTCATCCAAAGCACAGCGACCAAGACTGGAGAGAGGGTCACCTGTCTGCCAGTTGAAAATTGAGTTAATGGATTTGCTTCTAAGGCCCAAGGACCAAAGGTTGACCTGGAACCAGTGCTGACTTCCAGGGCCTCTCTAAAGTCAACTTGGGTTCATCATGGGCCAGACAACAGTCACGTGTGCACCTTGTAAGGCTTAACTTTTGTTCTCTTAACTTCTCCACAGCAAATGTCAAGGTGGGATCAACCTTATGTTGAATTCTTAGTCTCAGAGATGTTGACAATAGCCATCCCCAGAAAAATCCAGAAGGTCCTTCTCTCCAGGGTCAAGCACATCATTTTTTGGTGCTACGTTGTCTGAACTCAGGTGCTACATAGAGTTCCCTGGGGCCTGTCGCAGGCCAGAGATCTGGGGGGAGTCTTTTGCCACCTGTCTGTGCCCCACTCTGCAAGCCTTCAACCCCATGCTCCCTGAGAAGGAACCAGAAATAGATCCTCTGCCTTTATTTTTGGGTCATTGATACCCTTTATCTCACCTCTCACTATCTCTTCCAAACTTGATTCGCAATGCTTGTGACTGTGGGTCCAAAGGAGGGGGGAGGTAATGGATTGGAATGAAGCGTGGGGCTGCAGTTCACCCGATTTTCCGGGGCATGGGAGACATGGCGCCGAGGCTCTTCTTACTTTGGGGAAGAAAGGCACAGTAGGCAACAGCAGCCAGGTCCCAGAGTGCCGGGCAGAGGGCTTGGGGCTGAGTGCTCTACATCCTCCAAGCGTGGATAACCTCATCCACATCTGAGGTGCCAGGAAAGCGACCCGGAGAAGTGGGTTAGCGGGGCACAGCGAGGCTGAGCGGAGCTGGGCTTGGAGCAGGCGCTGTCCTGTCTGCAAGGCGGGAAAGTTGAACCACGAGCTGCCCCTCCACTTCCAACCAGTCTGGCTGTGGTCTGCAGGTCCCCTTCACTGTCACAGCCCTGCAAGGGGCATCTCCTTTCCAACGCACTCCTGACTTCACACTCCCGAGAGCATGACCCCAGTGGCATCGCACCTGGATGTTAGGTATCTGACTCTGGCAGGCACGTGCCTCTACGTCACTGAGAAACTGGCAAGTTGCCAGGAGCACCTGCCTGGACTCCCCTCTGGACTCCGGGGAACAAACTGAGGGTTTCAGAAGGGAGAGGGTGGGGGGATGGGATAACCAGACGATGGGTATTAAGGAGGGCACGTGCTAGGATGAGCAAAGGGTGTTCTACACAACTAATGAATCCCTGAACACTACATTGAAAGCTTAAGATGTACTATATGTTGGCTAACTGAACATAATGGAAAAAAAGAAACCCACCCATATCAATAAGTTATTTTACATGCAAAACAAAAAGAGCTAAAATGCATTATTTCCACATAGAACATCACAGAACCAAGAAGTCGAAGAAAGCTGAAGGATCTTTCAGTTCAGGAGTGGCAAACCATCCTCCTGATCCACAGCCAAATCCTGCAGAGATATTTTATTTGGCCAAGACAATGCTTTTTTTTATATATAATAATATTGAGTTTGAACGCCTCTAGGTGGGGTGTGCCTGTCCAATTGTTCCCTGTCTGATCCACTTCCTGATCTCTTAACATTTCCAGTAATTTAACCACCTGACCCATAAGAGACATTTGAGTCTATGAGCTCTAACTTGAGCCCAGCTTCCCAGATTCTTGGATCTCTCCTCCCGCCACACACACATACACAGAGGATCTCTAGCATGTGGCTTCCTTGCCTACGCTTCCAGAAGCAGGTCCTTTGAGGAAGTGGGCTCCATGGGTAGCAAGCTCTGACTTAAGAGTTCTTCCTGCATGAGGGGCGCCTGGGTGGCTCAGTGGGTTAAGCCTCTGCCCTTGGCTCAGGTCATGATCTCAGGTCCTGGGATTGAGCCCTGCATCGGGCTCTCTGCCCAGCAGGGAACCTGCTTCCCTCTCTCTCTCTCTGCCTGCCTCTCTGCCTACGTGTGGTCTCTCTGTCAAAAAAATAAAATAAATCTTTTACAAAAAGTGCTTCTCGAATGAAAATCATAGCATAGATTCACCAAGCTGAAATTAATGTGCTATATAATAACTCTTGCACTTCCAATCCTTTTGGCAGCTCCCTGCTTCTTGCTGAATACTTTTCCCGTTCCCAAGCATCCCATCGCAAGACGGAGGTAGCTCTTAGATACATTTTTTCCAACCTGCTCTTCAGGAAGAAGATGGGCAACTTAGAACTGCGTTCGACTTGTCTCTGCAACCACGGTCATCTCACAATGACCTTGGCAAAGGTCGGTCTAGCTCATCTGACTATGATGAGCCGGGAGTCTAGGAGGCCCCCGTCCCCCAGGAGGCTGCATTTCCAGGATATGGTAAATCTAAGTAGATCTTATCTCCAGTTGCCCCATTAGACCTAGACATTTTCACAGCTTTGTGCTGTACAGAAGTTAGCTCGTGCCTGAATGCACAGGAATGTAACCCCAGCAATTATTTACCCGATGGAATGTGTTTTTTGTATTTCTGTCTTAAGGGAACTCTCAATGTTTTTGGTTTCAGCTTTGACGGAGTAGATTGTGGACCTGTTATAACCTGATGAGAGGGGGAGAAAATTCCATATTTTTCTATTTTCAGGGAAAATGATCTCCATACGAAGGGCCATCTGGAGAACTCGGTGGATAATAAATCACTTCTAACACCAATTACATTTACTGGAAGCCCGGTTATTTTCTTGCAAGTAGAGACAGGAGGATACAGTGTCGGCTTCTGAAAACAACGCTGTTGTGAGCTTCCTTGAGGGAGAGCCAAAGGTCGGGAAGACCCCGGGCTGCTGGCCTGAGAAGAAGGGAGGTCCTGTAAGTAGGGAAACGGGAGCCTGTTTGGATTTTTCTCTTCTCCCTCAGCTGGAGTCCCCATAACATCTAATGTGTTTTTCTCCCATGTAGCTTCCTCATATACTTTGAGAGAGCACTGTTCTTTGCAAGCTTGTATGGATCCACTGATCTCCATCAAGATGCAGGTTTTCAAGTCAATGTCACTTAGGAGCTGAACCGCCTTCTAACCCCCTTAGCCTTTGCTTCCCTGTTTGGAACATGTGGCTAATGGAAATGGACCTCCTGCAGGGAAGCTGGGGCACAGAGGGGATCGATAAACATGAATTCCTTTCTCTCGCAAGTCAGAAGTCTCAAAGGAGAGGAGGTCTCCTTGCGAGTAATTCCACATAGCAAAACAATTACAGTCTAAATGTTAAACAGGCCGTTTAAATCAAGTATGTGTTGTAGATACCAGAATTCTATTAGGAAATTCCACCCTCCTTCTGTTCCCATTAAAGAAGTAGAAAATCAACTCGGAAAGGGCCGCCGTATCCCTTCTTTTTCATCACAGTGCTTGATCCAGGATGGACACACGAGCCAAAGGCTTTCCCTTTGATTTTTCTGTAGAAAAGACTTTGTCTTCCCTTTATGCTGGAGAGCTGTTTGATTGATACCCACACCTGCAGGCTCCCATCACATGTCATCTGGAAGGAGAATTAGTAGTGAAGAACTCTGGTGACATGTGGCCCCTAACACGTGGGTCCCCAAGGCCACTTGCCTTTTGCAATTTAGTGGACAGTCCAGTATTGCCCCCCATTAAATTCCTATTTTTCTTAAGCTAGTTGGGGTTGGCTTTACGTTATTTGGAGCTGCAGGAGTTTTGATTAACAGCTTATGTGTCCATGAACACTGATAATTGGGAAGACCACATAGCAGCATGGAAAAGTGATTTTGGCGATTTTTACAAATAGCACTAGATAATTTACATGAATGATACACGTTGTAGCTATTTAAAATAAGCACACGTATGGACACCTGGGTGGCTCAGTTGGTAAGCACCTGTCTCAGCTCTGGTCATGATCCTGGATCCACATGGAGCCCCGCATTGGGGGGGGGGGGTCCCTGCTCAGCGGGAAGTCTGTTTCTCTCTCTGTCCCTCCCCCTGCTTGTGTGTGCGCTCTCTCTCTCTCTCTCTCTCTCTCTCTGGTGCTCTCTCTCAACATAAATAAATAAAATCTTAAAAAAAAATAACCATGGATCTGCAAAACAGGTGGAAAAGAGATACCTTAAAGATGCAATGAAGGTTCAGCATAAAGGGCAATATTTTTTCCTTTCATACAATTTCATACATCATCAAATGTACCAAATTACAATCAGCGTGCAGAGTAAATGTGGTCTGTTTCCTACAACTGACCAAATCTCTATCATCAGCTTTCCCTGCACTAACCATTAACATATCTTAGTCTCTTTAGATGGAAAAGAAGTTTTGGTTTTAAGAGTTGTTTTGTTTTGTTTTCATTTCAAGGTAAATGTCTAATCTTGTTTGTTTCCTACTCACTTTCCAAGACAGGGCCTTGTGGCGTCACAGGGCAGGTGGCACCTGGTGGCAGTAGGTGGGAACCAAGTTGTAGATTTGCACACCTATAGAGATTTGCACACATCCATCAGGGCATTTGGTATGTGATGTGATGGTATTTGGAGAAGGGGCCTTTTGGGGGCAGTTAGGTTGAGATGAGGTCGTGAGGGTGAGGATAATCTCACTAATCACAGGATTACTTGCCTTATAAACAGAAGAGAAATCTCTCTCTCCTCTCTCTCTCTCTCTCTCTCTTCATGCACACACCAAGGGAAGGCCAGGTGCACACACACAGTGAGAAACTGACTCTCTACAAATTATGGAGAGAGTTCTCGCCAGCAACCTGATTGGCTAGCACCTTGATCTTGGACCTCCCAGCCTCTAGAAGTGTGAGAAAATGAACGTCTGTGGTGTAAGCCCCCCAGCCGATGGAATTTTGTTATGGCAGCCTGAGCCAAGATAGTTGGTGCTGATATTCTTAGCAATTTGTCTGGCTATCTGGCTGACAGCACTGTTGATGTCTGGGTTTGGGGATACTGTGGTTGTGGTTTTTTCTGCCTTAGTCAGGGCTCAGGGGTCTTCCCTGCGACTTGCTCCCAGCTCCCGCGTTGGCTTTGGTGGCCCTGCAGACCCCTCTGTGTCTCAGCCATTCTCCTTGCCCAGTCTCTTACTTAGGCCATCCAGCCCATCCCTTGCCATGGCTGTCTGACTCATTGGCACCCACATCCTCGAGGCCCTGTGGAAATGGCTGGCTCCCTCCTGGGCCACCCGGGGTTTAGGCCTCATAATCACATTGTGTTCTGTTGTGAAATTACCCTTTACTGAAATACCTTCCTTTGTTGCTCTTAACCACTGGTGATGTCACCTATGACATCATGGGGGGGCCGCCACCATCAGCCCCGCGGCCCACAGACTGGCCAGGCCCCAGGTGCAGGATCTCCTTAACGGTTCTAGAGAGTTCTCTGGCTGAAGACCAGTATCTCATCTGTCCCACAAAGTCTGATTTCTGCCGTGCTTCATGTTCTCCTGCTTCTTCCTCTCCCTGGGTGGTCCCTGGGGGGCTCTGGTGATCTGACCTGTCTGTTCTGACTGGTCAGTTTCCCCGTCAGCCTCGGATCCTTCCAGTCACTGGGGGCCTTGGCAAGGTCATTACCCACCTTTTTCAGAGACAGACCCAGGGGGCTGATGTGGGGAGTCAAGGTAGACCTGGCATTTAACCCCCTCAATGGCGGACCTCATGTCTTCAACTTTGACTTTGTTGGGGGTGAACTGGGGAGAAAGCCGGGGTGCTGGTGGGGGGTGGGGGCAGGGGCAGGACGACCAGAGACGGCCGCACGTGAACCTCCACGAAGCCATGCAGAAATGCCCTCACTGTGACTTGCGTTCTTCAGGGCTCCAGCTTGGCGGGGGGCTGCCTGCGTGAGGGTCCTCTGGCTAAGCCTCCAGGGAGGAGCAGGGCACAGTCTCTCTGGTCTGTCAGCATTCCTTTTCCTCAATGTACCCACCGCCCCTATCTCGGTGCCGAATGGAGAAGCCAGGACACACGTGGCTCATTTTTTCCCCTCCAACCTCTGTTTTGTCTTCTCCTGGCACTCTTCTAGTTTGGAAAGGGGAAAACAACCACAACCACAACAACAACAACAACAACAACAACAACAACATGCCATCTATTCTGTTTAGCAAGGACACCCCTTAGGTCAAACTTACTTCTCTTTACTTATGGTTTCAACCTCAGGTCTGCCATTCAGACCCTTGATCCGTTCATGGAAATGTTAGGAATTTAGAAAATCCTTTTCTTATTCTACAACTGATAACTTTTTTTTTTTTTTTTTTTGGAGCGAGAGATAGAATGAGAGAGTAGGAGGAGGGGCAAAGAAAGAGGGAGAGAGAGAGAGAATCCAAAGCAGGCTCCATTCCCAGCTCGGAGCCTAACACCAAGTTTGAGCCCAGGACCCTGAGATCGTGACCCGAGCCGAAATGAAGAGTTGGACACTTAACAGACTGAGCCACCCAGGTGCTCCAGACAATCGATGACTTCTAAAGACTGTCTTTCTAGAAACTCAAATTTGAAAGTTAAATGCTGGACCTTGGGGCGCCTGTGACTCAGTGGGTTAAGCCTCTGCCTTTGGCTCAGGTCATGATTCCAGGGTCCTAGGACCGAGCCCTGCATCGGGCTCTCTGCTCAGCGGGGAGCCTCCTTCCTCCTCTCTCTCTGCCTGCCTCTCTGCCTACTTGTGATCTCTCTCTCTGTCAAATAAATGAATAAAATCTTAAAAGAAAATAAAAATAAATGCTGGACTTTTACTTTTTTTTTTCTACTTTGCATTCCTGCTCTAAAAATCGAAGTCTTCCCCAAGGCACCGAGAAAGCTCAAACTGATCAGAGAGAAAGTCATTCACAGAATATAAAAAGGAGAATAATCTATTTAAAGTATATTATCCTTATTATACCCTTCAGACTCCCTTATGTTCTTAACTTTCTCACCTGTCATCCCAACTCCCTGTCAATCCTTGGCCAAACTCCAAAATGGAGTAGTGATGACAATTATTGTTTATTGAATACTTGGTGTCAGACAAACGTGCTTTTAAACTTTACGATACTCCCACAGATGTTTCTGTCCCCAGTGAAACAGATGAGAAAGGGGGCTCAGAAAAGGTGACTTGTACAACAGAACAGAGCTAACTCGGAGGAAGAAACAACTTTAAAAAACACACTTGTATCTTTTTTGCTTTTGTTCACTTTGGCTCAGAAGTCAGACATGTATTTCAATGCTGCAAATATAACATTTTTGACACAAAAAAGAAAAAAACTCAAGTATGTTGGTGCTTAACATACTACTTAGAAAATAGTAAGATCTCAGAAAAAGGCAAGGGTTAATATTTATTAATGGTATTTCTATGCGTGTCCCAGGAAATGCGCATCTCCGTGCACAGGGTGGGGGGGGGTCCACCGTGGCCAAACTCTTGGTACGATTTGGTATGACCACAGCTGAGCAAGGAAGGAGGAGAGGTGCTTTGGGGAGTGAGGACATCCTGGTTGAGGTGGAAACATGGTTGTTGGCTTTCCCCCTTTGCTTTTGGGTGGGCATCCAGGAGACCTGCGTTCTTGCCCGGGGGTGGCCAACACTGGCCATTAAAGCTCCTCCCATCGGTTAGTTTCCTGACCTGGAAGTGAGGGGTTTGGACACCATCGGATGATTGCTGAGGTTTTGCCTAATGTTAGGGGTCCTGGAAAAATGGTATCCTCAGAGGTAGAAAAGTCTAGATAGCCCCGCTGAGCTGTACTGTCACCCAGACACCAGTGCCTCTGTGTCGTCTCCAGCGCTCAATCCTAGCTCAGGAGCAGAAGGTGAAGGAAGATGGGAACAGAGAGGGGGGAAAAGGGGATCAGTGGCAGGAGGGAACCAAACGGCAGGTGAGGGGAGAGGGGAAGGAAGCAGAAATCACAGTTTTCAGAGAAAGGACACAGGGGACAAGGCAAGGGAGTCGAACGGATGTTTGCCTTTTTTTTTTTTTTTTTTTTTGGATGTTTGCCTTCTTATGCTCATGAGATGAAATGATAGCGGATGTTGATTAAGCCCTCATCTGACGCCTGTCCCCTTGTCGAACGTGTTCTCCCTCATTTAGTCCTCACACATTTCATTTCCCAGAGAAGTAGGAAACTGAGTCTTACAAAGTTCGTCAAAGAGCCCGACATCACCGTCTCAGACCGTCCAGGCTGCTGTGACAAAGTTTCTAACACAGACTGGGGGGCTCTATAAACCACATTCATTTCTCACAGTGTGGAGGCTGCAAATCTGAGCCCAAGACACCACAGATTCAGTGTGAGGCGAAGTCTTTCTTCCCGGGTGCCGGTGGCCTACTTCTAGCTGTGTCCCCACACGGCGGAGAGGGTGAGAGTCCTCTGGACTCCCTTCTACAAGGACAGGAATCTCATTCCTGAGGGCTCCACCCTCATGACCTAATTACCTCCCCAAGGCCCCACTTCCAAATACCATCACATTGGGGGTTAGGATTCAATGCAGGAATTTTGGGGGGACATAGACATTCAGTCTACCGCAATGACGGATAAGTAAGAAGCAGAAAGAGGTGCCAGACCTCAGCATTTCTGATCTGTGCTCCTCAACTCTGGTCCACACCGCTTTCCTGCCCAGTACCTCCTCTGTGCTAGGGAATGTCATTCTTTTGCTTAATTAAGGCTGACTTAGCATTTAACCTTGATCTCATGGCTGACCTAGTGAGGTGAGTTCACCACCCACGGGCAGAGGGTCAGACAGATGGGCACCTGCCTACACACTCACTCCCCCTTTGATGACACTCAAGAAGGCTCGGGAAAGAAAATTCAAAACCATGAATAACATAAATAGATTTTTTTTTTTTTTAATTGGATGCCATCGCATAGGGACAGCTGTTTCAGCTTAATGAACTCTGGCTTCATCTACTGTTGAAGTTAATTCTTGTACCTTCTGGGTACGAGATCCCAGAATGGGTGCCTGGACACATTCCCACGTCATTCCCAGCTGACCACGGGTATATGAGTTTTGTTGGGGGATAATAGGCATATCAATCCAGCAGTGAGTAACCCTAGCTAATCCCATACAATGTCCTTAGTATCACCCCCATCAGGGACGCAGAGCAAGCCTCCATCTAGCCTGCAACCAAGAGCACAGGGATCACGGTAGAAGCAGACTGAGCAGTGATGGAAGGTGCTCCGTCAGGAATCACTTCCCCAGCTATTTCAACTCCGGGATCCATAAGGAAACATGGGAACAACGAACCAGATCCCTACCCAGCCGTCTCCGAGATCCACATACCTTCCCTGGATCCTTCTTTGTTCTATTGTAGGAACATCGTAAGGTCTTGGGATCAGTCAGACTCAGGTTCAAACTCAGCTGCTGCCACTCACTGATAGTGGAACAGGGGTGGGAGGGCAGTCTCTCCTGCATGGAAATGCTACTACCTCTCCCGCAAACAGGAGGGACGGGCAGGTCGTTGTGAGGGTCAGGTGAGCTGCCGCACACAGAGTACCCAAGTGAGTGGCCCTTGGGTCTGTGCCACCTGCCCTGAGAGCTTTAGTGAACTTTCCACGAAAAACAACGCATCTCTGCTCATGGTTCTGCAGTCTGGCTTGGGCTCAGCTAGGTGTTCTTCTGCTGGTCTTACCTGGAGTTACCTGTGCAGTCACACCTCCCCTCCCAGGAGACACAACTGGGGCTGGAAATCCAAGATGGCTTCTCTCCTGGGTCAGGCTGGAACAGTGGGGACCAGGCCAGGGATCTCTGTCTTTTCATGGGCCCCCACCACCAGGGCGGCCAGCAGGGCTGGCTTCATAGGGATGCAACAGACCCATAGCTTCCCACGCCCAAAGGGGTCCCTGCTGGGATTAACGTTCTGTTGCCACCATCTTGGAATAATTAATAATTTTTTAAAGAAGGGACCTTGCATTTTCCTTTTAGACTCGGTTCTGCACATTACATTGCTTCTTTTTACAATGGATCAGAACTCCAAGAGGATGAAAAAAGGAGCTTGCAAGCTTCCTAAGATCGAGGCCAGAACTCACACCATATCACCTCACTGTATTCTGGGGACCAAAGGCTATCCCGATCCAAGGAGAGAAAGAGGAAAATCTTGCGTACATTTAGCATTCCCATAAGCAATCAGGTCCTGAGAGAGTTTGTTTGGTGCTCAGAAGCAGTAACCCCTCAAGCCAGCTCATTAAAAAAAAAAAGGGATCTATGGTCAAGAGTGAGAAGCCTCCCAGAAATGAAGGTGACCACACCTCAAGAAATTGGAAAGGAGAGAAAGTCAGGGCCTGAGGCAATGTTTGGCTCTCAGGATCACACTGGTTTCCTTGGTCAGTCAGCCATGGTGTGTGAGGAGCAGCAGGCACCTGTGTTTCGGAAGAGACAACTACCCCTTCCAAGACTGTGGGCAGGGCAGGCTCTCAGCTAGGGGCTGTGGATGAGGTGGGCCCTATAACCTGACAGAAACGCTTGTCTATTAATTAGCTATTTATGAGGTACGATACCATGCCTAGGCCTCTGGGGATATAAGTTGGCCCTAGAGGAGAAGGGCCCCTTCTTTTTAGTCACATAAGGGCATTTCTTGCTCCCTCTGATCGAAGCAGCAGGGGAGGAGGGTGTGGGGAGCAGATTTCTTCTTACTGTTCCTTGCACACAGGGAGTGGGTCTTGTTCCTTGCTGGCTGGGGCACATGTCCTCATGTGACAACACCCAGCTACCATGGAGATTTAGAGAATGCATTCTTTTCCTAAAATATGACTAACCTCATAGAATAGCTGTGTGAAGGAGGACCAGAAAGTGTGACTTGATCTTACTTGATCCTGTCCCACTCCAGGGGAAGATGGCAGACTTAGGCTCTCTCAAGGAGGCATACCCACAAGGATAGGCCCATCTCGTGACTTCTGTCTTCAGCGTGCCCCCCCACTCTTGTCTCCATCCTACCCCTTATAGTTCCTTCTTCCCACCCTCAGTCTGGTGTCCGAGCGTCCTTCCTTGATATTTTCTGGGTACCTTCTGGCAAACTCCAATATGTACGGCCTCTTCTGGTGCTGTGGGCTTTCCTGTGCCCAGCTTTGCAGGAGAACATGGTTAGCCCAGGAGGTGGAGGAGACCTTGGTGGGTGATCAGATCCCTGGGCAGGTTCCTTCCAGTGGTAGTTGTTTTTCATTCCTTACATAAAGAACAATCAACTTCAACCGAGTACTCGCCCGGCCACAAGCGTCTCCTGTTATTTGAAGAAATGCTACGTCCTCTATTAACATGACTTTGAGCAGCTCTTTGTAAAATGATAACCTTGGCATTGTTTAGTTGAAGGAGAATTTAATTTCTCCAGTATCTGTTTACAAGGCAAGAATTCCCATGGGGACTGTGAATAGGTCCGTCTTCACTACCCAGGATGGCTTGTGTCCACTTGGATAAGAGTTTCTAGATCTTCAATCTCTTAGCAGCCAAGAAGAGGGAGAGCTCCCTGCTGCACAGAATGTCCAAACAAGTTGGGGGTAGGACGTGTGTGAGTGTTAAGGGAGGGACTTGGACAGTCTTATCCTCAGATGAAACTAGAGCGGGAGAAGTCAGTGAGGGATGGGTGGGAAAGGGAAGAAAGTTTCAAGAAGCAAGTGCACAGTTGGGAGTGAGTTCCTGCTGGAGCTCAGGGGGAATGGGGGGGGCACACTTCCAATCCTTCCCTCCAGCTATGTGCACACACGCACGTGCCCCCAGAGACTGGGTTTTACTTCCTCATCTGCAGGAAATGCTGCCCGCCTTGGCCTCCCAACGCTGTGGGTTTGCCATGAGAACCAGAACTCAGACAGGTGAACACCAAGCTTGGTACGGGTGGGGGTTCTGCTTGCGGGACTCCACTGGACAACGCCCCCGCTCCCCCCACTTTTTTTTTTTTACCCTTTCATTCCCGGTGAGCTGCCCCCGTCTGGGCTCCTCTAGTTGGAGGGGGCCGGGGAAGATTTTAGGACTGTGCCCAAGTCTCATGATACGACCTTACTTGGCTCCCACTTGAATTCCTTTTCCTGCAGCTTCACAGCTCCTGAGAAGAAAAGGCCCCGGAGCCTGCCCATATTCCTCCTTCCTTTCTCAAGTCCAGCTACTCACCATGAATGACAGGCTGAAGCAGTTTTCTGCTCCTGAAGCAAAACAAACAAAACCAACAACAGCAGCAAAAACAAAAAAACAAAAACAACAAAAAAACACACAAAAAACCCATGCACAAGCCCCGCCCCCAGCCCCCCAAGCGCAGGCGCACTAAAACCCCAGGGCTTGGGGGATTTGCCAGCCCCACTGAAACCACGGCTGGGGTGCTGTGGGCTCAGTTCTCCGGCGATCTGGGCCACTGAGTTTCTTATTCAGTTGCCGGGCCCTACACCATCCTTTTGTGAAACCTTTGGCTTCCTATGCATCTAGAGACTTCGGAGGCTTGGCGGCCAAGTTGGAGCGGATGGACCGGGGCGGGCGAGGCTGCGGGTGAAGGCTGGGCCTCTGAAGGAGCCATGACGCAGCTCATGACTGCGCGTCCCTGCTCCGGCCTTGTCTTATTTTTTTGCTCCTTAGGGCTCCGGGCAAACTGGGGTAGCTTTGTTTCCAGGGGGAGCCAGTGTGCGGTGAACCCTGGAGGAGCACCAGCAGGCAGGGGTTGTGGGGGACGGACACAGGTGGGCTGTTGGAGCCCGTGTATTTACCTTCCAGAGGAATGCCCTGGAAACATGCTGCGCTCGAGACTGGGTTGGACTGGGTTTCCAGGCGCCACTGTGCACCCTCTCCGTTCCACTGAGACGCTTGGTCTCCGCTCCCCTGCAGGCCCTCGCTGTTGGCCCCTGCCAGCCGGCATCAACGGGCCCTTCAAGCTGAATAGGCCAGGCGTTGATTTACTGGGAAATCAGGCCCCTGTCCTGTGGCCACCTTTGGCCTCCTTTTGATGGATGCCGCCACCGGGGGGTTGGGGAGGGGTGTGCAGCCTGTGGGGGGCCGGCCAAACTTTCTGAAGGTGTGGGGTGCAAACAGTGCTTCCTTATATTGGGGGCAAACCCTCCGGAGTTTCCAAAACAAGTCCCATGCCTTCATTATCTCACTGGATCTCCTCAGCAGGTAGGAAGAAGACAGAGCAACGTTTATCTATATTTTACAGTTAAAAAAACAAACCCTGAAGCTGAGCAGAATAGTGACATGCCCAGAGGTGCCGCACTAGAGAGCGAGGGAGTGAGCAACCTGGGCTTCTGACTTCTGGTCCAGAGACTTTGGGCAGTCGCATGGTCTTCTATATAATAATAATAATTATAATAATAATAATTATTATTTGTTATTATTATTATATCTCGCTGATAATCCTGAGAATCCTGTTGGCTAACAGAACTTGTTATCCATTCAGAACGCATTCATCTATGTCCTGTTCTCTCACTGCATAAAGGAACTGATAAGGGACAAAAGCTGATTTTTCCACTGTATCCTTTGGAGCTCTACCACCTGGAAACTCACTCCCTTATCCTTGCTGCTGGTGACTGCCGTCTTCCAGGGCGTGAGGAAAATAGTACAAGTGAAAGCCATTTTAGCTGCCAGGAGAATTCCACAGACATCACTGTCAGACTAGGAGCTGGGCTGGATTCAGTAGCATCATTCCAGAGAGAGCAGTGCCCCAACCCCCACCTCCACACCCCCGCGGGGTCAGGAACAGGGACATCTCTCCAAATCACTTTCAACTGAGGCCATGTTGCATTTCCTTCAGGAATTCTATGACTGCAAACTTCGTGACCATTGGAGATTTGGGTTCTTAATCAGGCTCTGTTAGGTTAGGTTTAAGGTTATTAAGGATAAAGTTTAGGTTGAGTCAAGGGATGGCGCCAGAAAGGGGAGGAAATCCTCCTAAGTCTTGCCCATGCACTGACAGGAGAGAGTCAAGAGTGAATGGAAAGGCATTCCTCTGGGGCCAATGGACCCAAATGGACTGTCCTCCTTTAGGTACTGCTTTTAGCTTAGAGCTACAGAAAAGGAACAGTCTGGAAGAAATCATCACTGGTGGCCACCTTCATCCATTATTTTGGTTGTTTATAACACCCACTGAGTGTCCATTATGGGCCAGGCCCTGGGAATCCAATGATGACTGAAAGGCACAATTCTGATGTTTGACTTAACCCAGTCAAACCTACTGTTATTCCATTTCCCTGCCGCTCACTCTCCTACCAGTGCCCCTCCCACCTTCAGCTCTATAGTTCTGATTCCTGATCATGAGCACAATTTTTGGCAAGACACTCCAGAGGACGAATGACTGGTACAGTGACATATCCCACTCCCATCTCTCTGGTCCCCACTTTCTTCCATCTACGGTAAGCCGTAGGTCCTGCTTCTTATACTGCATATCCCCTTCAGCTCCCCTCCTGCGGAGGGTCCTGCTGAGTCATGGTCGTGAACATGGTAGGAAAGACACTGTCATCCTGATGTCCATACAATTTCCTGCTTCTGAATGCTGTAATGCAAAATGTTTGGTAGTGAGCCTCTCGTGGTTTGCTTTGCTTCCTTTCCCCCTTTCTTCCCAGTTCTCTGAGGAACTACTGGTCCCTTTATGACTAGCCATATGGTTTGACCCCACTTCTAGTGTGAGGGGAGAACCTTGGTTAGCACAAGCCACTCCACTTAGAATGAACCCACAAGATTTCCCTGAGAATTCTGGAACAGAGGAGGTTGTAAGGCTCAGGACTGCCTGATAAAGCGCCACCCTGAGGGATGAGCTGGAATTTCCAGGAGCCACTACTGAAAATCCGAGAATGGAGCGAGTCAGGAAGAAGCAGAGATTAAAAAAAAAAATGGTCCCAGGACGTGCTATGTGGGTCCTGAATCAAGCTGCATCTGACCCCACAATACCTCTGGGTTGTCCTGTTATGTGAGCCTGTAAACTCCACCACCCCCTTTGAAAACACTAAACTGAGTTTGGTTTTCTGTCCCTTACAAAAGATGGCCAACTGAGAACTACTCTTCGTCTAGATAGAGTTTCCCAAGTGGTGCGCCATGGTGCACCCAGGAACTGGGTTATATTATTACTTGAGGTTGACTGGCCCAGCCTGCTGGAAGGGACTCCAGGGCTGGAAATCTCTAGCAGCAAGCAGCTTTGTCCATAGGTCCCAGTGAGACAGCAAATACAGAATCTTAACGTACCCCATTATGGTGATTTGAAAATATGTTCAAAAAATTCTTTAACACTTCTCCGCTCAAAACATGGAGCCTAATAATTCTCCCCCCGAATGGGGCCCACCCGTGGTGGCCTACTTCTAAAACACAGAAGATGGCAGACGTGAGGGAGTCTGACTTCGCAGGCTAGCTCATGAAGGACATGGCCACACTGGCCTCACTTCTCCTATATCACGCCCCCTAGGGGGAGTCAGCAGCCATGTCAGGAGGGCACTCATGCCTCTGGGGAGAAGTCTGCAGGGAGAAGAACTAAGGCCTTCCATCAAAGACCAGCACCAATTCCCAACATTAAGAATGAGCACCTTAGAACCGAATCCACCAGCTTCAGTCAGGCCTTCAGATGATGGCAGCTCTGTCCAATAGCTTGACCACAACCTCATGGGATACCTCAAATCAGACAGTCCGGGTAAGCTACTCCGGAATTTCAAATGCGCAGTGATTGGGTGGGATATTGTTGATTGCTGTTTTCAAGCTAACGAGTTTGTGGGCTTTTTGTTATGCCTCCATAGATTAGGAAGTACTGCTTTCAGTCAAACAAAAACAAAAACAAAAACAAAACACCACCCCCCCCCCCCCCCCCCCCCCCCCCCCCCCGCAAAAAAAAAGATGCACTGGATACGGTGGACACACCCAGCACTCTGGGATGTATTAGAACCTTTGGGGCGTTTTGTTTGGTTTGCAAAATGATACTTAATAGCAGCTTTACAACATTTGAGATCACAAGCATTTAAAAATACATTCATGGCAAAACAAAGGCTCCCTGTCTCTGGAAACATACTTGCAACCACAATTAGCAATGACAGCTCTAAAGTTTTTCATTTTAAAACAAACCTATTGTCATGGAAAGAACCCCTTAGGGAACAGAATTAGAGTCCAAGACAGTGCAAGGCGTGACAATGCAATCAGACCTGTACAGCATATGTCCCATTTCCCTGCAGATTCTATTTTTCTAAAAAAGATGTTAGTATTAAGCAATCTCTACACCCAACGTGGGAGGTTGGCTCGCACCCACAACCCTGAGATCAAAAGTCCCATGCTCCGTCAACTGACCCAGCCAGGTGCCCCTTCCTGGAGATCCCTAGGAGCCAGGGACAATGGCGCCCTTGACCTTGCCAAAGGAGAGGCAGCATGAAGCTAATCAGCCTCCAAAAAACTTGCACAGAAGGGTTTTCCAAAGTAAAATCAAAATGCTACCATGGTATATCAGGTTTGTCTAATTTTTAGAAAACCAAAAGGCCTAATTTGCTTAACTTTTTTTTTTTTTTTTTTTTAGATTTTATTTGAGAGAAAGAGCAAGCACAAGCTGGGAAGAGAGGCAGAGGGAGACAGAGAAGCAGGCTTCCTGCTGAGCAGGGGGACCAATACCGGGCAGATCCCAGGACCCCAGGATCATGACCTGAGCTGAAGGCAGATGCGGAACTGACTGAGCCACCCAGGCGCTCCTAATTTGCTTTACTCTTGGGAAAGTTTTTTGGATTTTTTTGTTTTTGTTTTTTTAAGGAATGTTTAAAATGCTTTTCTTAACCTCATGTTTAAGGGTTAAGAGGACTGTGTCAAGTTCTTTGTTTCTGTTATTAATTTATGTAAATGTAGTAATGCCTCCACTGTATTTATAACTGTTACCCAAGGAACGACTAAATTCTCTGGAACTGAGAAAAGAGCCAGGGTTAACTCCTAAAGAGAAGGAGAACCAAAACCAAAGTTGGCCAGTCCAAACCCCTGACTGTACCATCTTCACCTCTAGGGAAGCCCACGTGCTCTCAGTCAGAATTCTGTCATTCTCTCTCCAGACCCAACCCCCTATTCACAGCCCATGCATCTGGGGCATCAAGTTATAAAAGCTGGAAGCTTCTAGAATTGCACTGTCCAAGAGAGTGACCACCAGCCACCTGTGGCTTACTGAGCACCAGAAATGTGGCTGGTCTTAACTGAGATTAAATCTGCAAGTATGAAATCTGTATTTGTCAAATATAGACAGATAGACATTGCAGCCAGCGTCAGAAAGAATGTAGAATACCTCATTAATAGTTTTCGTATTGATAATATGTTGAAACGATAATGTTTTTTATATACCAGTTTAACTAAAATACATTGCTAAAATTAATGCCACCTGTTTCTTTTCGTGATTATTTTTAAAGTGGCTACTAGAAAACTTTAAATTAGATCCATGGGCTGTTTCGCATTTCTAGTGGACAGGGCTATTCCAGAAGTCTACTCACACGTGCTCATGGATTTAGCCGTCCAGTGAACACTTACTGAGTGTCTTCTGTAAATTCAGCACTGGGGTAGAGGGTAGAATGCAGAAACTAACACAGTCCCTGAACTTGGGAAGCAAGCTGCACCCACTGTGGTACAAGAAAGACTAAAAACAAAAACAAAAAAACAACAACGAGTGACAACAGGTAGCTAAACACAGGGGACTTTTAATCAAGGGTATCTTAGCTCATTGGGACTATTAGGAGTTAAAAGAGTTAGTTAAAAAAGGCTCTTGGAGTTAAAAGACAGCCGTGGGCAGCTTAGCAACTACTACTTACTATTTGAGGGCAAAATAGAATAGATGCTGGTAGGACTGACGGCCAGCCTTGAGTCACTCATGAAAGGTTCCGTTCTGTAGGGCCTGTTGCCTGTTCCAGACGCTCTGTTGTGGCTACGCGCACAGAGGTGCTCCCTCCTCGCTAAGGCGGCAGGCTTTGGAGGACAGGGACGATGTTATGTGACCTGAGTCTCACCCAGAACCTTCCACACAGAAGATGCCAAGCAGCATATGGAATTACAGTGTCTCTTACGTACTCATTTAGGAAAGCAATTAAAGGTATAATATCCTTTAGAAAGGATTCTTCCCCAAATGCCTAAACACCAAAGAGTTTGCCATATGAACCAGTAAGCTTTTATGATTAAAAAAAAAAAATCACTTTCAGAATATAAATTCATGTCTCAGCAGTTCTGGATTATCCAAATGCACTTCTTTCTCTTATAAACTCCAGATTAAATGCTGCCTGAGAGGCGCGCCCCAGGACAGCCCTGTCGGGAGGACCACGCCTACTGCAACTTTCCTTTTCTCCAAAGTGCTTTGCGAGAGCTGCGAGTTGTCCAAATAAAAAACACGAGTTGCGAAGGGAAACGTTTCGCTTGCCGCTCTTATTACATTTTTAGTACCAGTCAAGGGCATCAAGCATATGAAAAATATATGATTTAATCCTCAAGTCATAATGGCATTCATGTGTGTCCTACAGTACATTGTCTGAAGTCGTCCGAGCTCAGTCACCTCTGTAGCCGATACACGCGGACAGACGGCTCGGCATTCTGAAATGAAAGCAGAACTATTATCCTTTTACAAAAATAAACTTGGTCCCAGGCCGGAGGAGAAAAAGAGGGTATGAGAAGGAGCAGGGAAAAAAAATGCAAGGTGTTGCGGGAGAAGTGTGTGAATGGAAGTGAATACGGCCAAGTACCGGGCGTCTCTTAACTCAGTAAGTCCAGGTTCCTCTTCTATAAATGCTTGTTAAATTAACTTAACACACAGTAACAATTGGGCAAAAATAACTACACAACAACTAGCCCACCATTAGCAAAAAGTTACCAAATTCACAAATAATTCACCTAGCTCCAAGTTTCCAACCGTCATCATGATTTTTGGATTTTCAGTGAGGCCTCCCATCACGGATTTATTGAACACGTTTTGCATTCCTGCCAGCCCACCCTCCTCTCCCATAAACAGGGGATACAGGAGGTTCACCCTGAATGGGACGGCGGACAATGTTTCCATTTTCCCATGGGCAGTGCAGGTTTATCCTGTAAATCCCATATGGCCAGAGGAAGTCATCTCTCCGGTAAACAGTGACTGACCACTCAGCAGGAGGTGCTGTTTATGCCTTGTTTTGTACGATATTGTGGAAAACCATGCTTTGATAAATACACAGGATCTCCTGGTTGACCACCCTCTACTCTCCCCATCCTGCAGTACAGATGGCCAAAATCTGGTCAGACCCCATTTGGGTGTAATTCCCATGGTCCCTGGGATCCTAAGGCTTCCAGGGCGCTGTCCCATCAAGGAGAATGCAGTCCGTCCTGTGCAGCAAATGTCCTGTGCTTTAAGTATCAGAAAGTACTACTCCGGGGTCACAGAGCCTCGGTCTCCATGCGTGAGGACAGCTTTTCCTAGCTGCCCTGTGATGACTGGGTTTCACATTTCCTGAAACTGGATCTGTGGAAGGAGTCTCTGAAATTACAAAGGAGAGAGAGAGAGAGAGAGGGAAAACAAAACAAAACAAAACAAAAACACAAAAACAGAGGTAAGAAAGATCAATTAATCTTTTAAGGAGGGAGGGAAACCACACACCAGAAAATGCAGAGATTGTGGTCAACTCAGTAAGTTAGTGAATGTGCAAAGGTCCTGAGATCCCTTCACACCAGCACCAGAGAAAACACAGGAGGAAATGGGTCCTTGGAAGACCACAGGCAGACTGCCAACATGAAGGGGTCCCAGGGAGACCAAGGAGAAGGTAGAGGGAGTGGAAGGCACTCAGGATAGAGGCCGGACAGATCAGGTTCTGGTGGATTCTCTGACTGCAGGTGCACTCCCAGTCCCCGGAGCTTGTGCGGCTGTAACAGTGTAACAGAGTGTGCCCTGACCCGTTGGGCCCCAAGCCCTGTCCTTCATCCCCCAGCAAGAAGCCTCCTCTGCCCCAAACTCACCTCTTGTGACTCTCAACTCTGAATATTGGCTTATAGAGTTCTGGAATTTTCCGCTCGATCATTGGCCTGAGGTTCTCTTTCAGCTTGTGGTAGTTCTTTTTGAGTTCCTGCTGATACTCCCTCTGGTCTGCCGTGATGAGACGCTTGTTTTTCTCCACGGCCTCACCGCACCTGAGATGGGAACACCGGGGTTGGGTGTGGGGGGGATGAGGTGGTATTTCGCAGGAGTCTGAGGTACTTGGAGGTTATCTAACACCTCTTGACCCCCTCCAAGAGTGCCTACAAACTCAATGGCCTATCAGGATCGCCTGTGGAGCCTTTCAAAAGTTCAGACTTCTGGACCTTGACCTCAGACTTCAGGAACCAGAATACCGAGGGAGGAACACCTAGGAATCTCTGTCTTTGAAAAGTGACCCAGAGATCGTGATCCTCTGAGTTGTCCGAGCCAGGCACTATACGAGGAGTTTTCCGTACATTATTTGGTTAATTCTCCCAACAAACCCAGAAAGCCTGTATTTATCTCCATTTTGTCTTGAAGCTCAGAAGTGTTAGGTCACTTGCCCGAAGTAACGCTGTGAGGAAGTGCTGAGTCCGGGATTCAAACTCAGGGTCACTGCTGTGATCACAAGGAACTCACGGTGACTTACAGCGACCGCGACATGGTAGATGGAGCCAATGCACTCAGCCCACCTCCCCACCCCTGCTCTGCATACACATAGAAGTGCTGGAACGTACAGCCACCATTTGTCGTAGGACAAAGGGGAGCCCCAGGTGCCGGAGAGGAGGAGAAAAATCCAAATCGGAGTGATAGCAGGAGCTGATGTCACGGCAGCTGTCTCAAGAGGTGCCCACTAGAGTTTCAAGACTGCACCTGGGTCCTGGAGGCTGGGGGCATGGTGCGGCATGCTGGGAGCCCACACAAAACAGGAAGGCAGCCTCGGCCATGGGCAAAGTGGGGCTCTGAATATGCCAGTTGCATCTAGTCGGGGGCTTGAAAAGCTGCTACCCCATTGATGAAAGGGGATCCAGAGAGGTGGAATGAAAGCTTGTTAACAGTCTGGGGCCATCACTGGGAAAGCAAGTCTAAGAGCTGAAATTCTAGGTTTGCCCCACACGTGGGTGTGGGTTACACATTTATACTCCTGTGTGGTGTGTGCTCCAAGGTGAGAAATTTACTTAAAAAGCAACCAAGGTAACTGGAACCCCCAGGACTCGGATGGAAATGAGTATGTAATCGCTCTGGAGAAATGCTTTCTGCATCGGGGCTCCTGGGCCACCCACAGAAACAGTGACCCCTGCCAAAGATGAGCTCATGATACAGTCATCACAGGAGAAGACCCACAGAAGCAACAAGCAGGAGAAACATCCCCAAAAGAATTCAAAATGACAGAAAAATATAAAAGACCAAAGGTAACACAGAGATGTAATGATAAAAAAAAGGTACAAAATTCATGATGAAAACTGGAGAGTATGAAAAAAGAGATCAGGGAAACCTCAGAAAAAAAACAATGGAACCTCTAGAAATAAAAATATAGGCACTAAGATAAAGAGAAAGATCCCAATGGACGGGGTAGAGAATAAACCAGACACAAATGGAGACCACACAGACCATAGGACAGATCTAAGGAAGTCACCAAAGAAAATTTTTTTAAATTAAAAATATTTAAAAATGGTTAAGAACCTGGAGATAGAGGGGCACCTGGGTGGCTCAGTCAGTTAAGCATTTGCCTTTGGCTCAGGTCATGATCTCAGGTCCTGGGACTGAGCCCTCTGTTGGACTCCCTGCTCAGCGGAGAACCTGCTTTTCTTTTTCCCTCTGCCCCTCCCCCCAACCCATGTTTTCTCTCTCTTTCTCAGATAAATAAATAAATTAAAAAAAAAAACAAACAACCCTGGAGATAGAATGGAGATGCCCAGCCCACACTTAAATGACTCTATGGGAATGAAAAATAAGAGGCAACATTTAAAGAGAAAACAGCTGATAATTTTCCAGAATTGCAAACAGACACAAATCCTCTCTTCGACAGAAACAGATCCCTACAGAGCTCCACGCCGTGAAACTGCAAAGCGTCAGAGAGAAAATCGTGAAAGCTCATTTTGTTGACCTAACTTGTAGACAGCTAAGCCTAGTGTTTCCACGGTCTCCAAAGAAGAAAACCACATTATTTAAACATGATAGATCTTGCCTTTTATTTTATGCTGTGCTACCTCGGGAAACTTACAAATCTACAGACCCTGAAGGGACATCATAATGGTTGAAACCCAGCTGACATGCAAAAATTAGTGATAATTCTTTATTGCCCTGCAGATGAATGGGATCCTGGTGATTAATGTGTTTTAAACTGTTTTCCTAGTTGCAGGGTTAAATCTGGGGTGAGTCACGAGAATACCCAGACCTTGTGACCCCAATCCTCCGTATTACCACTGAACGCATTTTCAGGGTGACAGCCGAAGGCAAAGAGGGTGGAAGGTGGCCACAGGACAGAGGGAAGCTATCTGGCCTCGGCAAAAATAAACCCATGACCACAGCTTTCCCACACAATTAGCCCCAGGCAGAAAAAGACTCGATTTAACTCAGCCAGAAGCCAGAACTCTCCTAACTGGACCTTCACTAATCTTTCAAGTTTGATGTTAACTGCAGCAAACCGTAGGATGTCTGAGGTTGCATACCGAAGCTTCCAGGTAGGGCTGGGAAGGGGCGGTACAGAACCTTCGAATCCTGAGAAATCACCACCAGCCCCTATGTTTTTATTGCT
Source organism: Mellivora capensis (assembly GCA_004024625.1). Classification (NCBI taxonomy): domain Eukaryota; kingdom Metazoa; phylum Chordata; class Mammalia; order Carnivora; family Mustelidae; genus Mellivora; species Mellivora capensis. The sequence goes on along the minus strand of PISX010012477.1, from coordinate 32,322 downwards.
TCTGAACTAAAAAACAATAAAATCCGATCAGTTTCAGGATGTGTATAAAATCCAATCTGTAAAAGCCACTGTAAAATCAGTGTGCAAAATCCAGTCAGTTTCAGGATGACTTGAAGGTCTGGGTTTGTGACATCGGCAGACTGTAGGGGCGTGCGGGAGCTGACCGCATCCTTGAGAGTGTCTCTGAAAACCTGGGGGGAATGAACTAAACTCCCTCTAGTCTTTGTGCTCCGAAGTAGTAAGAGGCAGTTGGTACATGCTGATGGCGTGCCATGTGTCCTGGACCTGGCTGGATGCTTTACGGGCTCTGTGACGGGGGTGAAGAAGACAGTGTGTCTTCTACCTGGCTCTGTCTCTTGGGACATGTGCCTGTGGAGTCCCGAACCACCTTCTCCTTGAGCGTTTTTCAGCCCAGACACCAGACATGTGAGCGAGGAAGACCTCGGGCAATTCAGGCCCCAGCCGCTGCCTGGGGGCCACCGAGAGACTGGGGAAAAACCACCTAACTGAGCCCACCAGCCCCTAGAACCCCACGCACAACAATTAATTGTCGTTGTTTTCAGCCACTATGTCTGGAGGTAACTCGTTGCAGAGCGACAGTGAACACAGCGCTTTACAAAGACGAATATATTCATAGCTGGGGTGAAAATTTTTCAGATGTTGTCATAGTAACATCAAGTTATATTTTATCAAATTTTATAGTTTATGAATTGTTTCATACACGTTTTCTGTATTTCTTCCTTCCTCCATTTGGATTCTATACTCTAGATTTTTTTTAAGATTTTATTTTTATTGATTTATTTGAGAGAGAGAGAGAGAAAGAGAGAGAGGGAGGGAGGGAGGGAGGAGCTGAGGGAGAAGAGAGGCAGACTTCGAGGTGAGCACAGAGTCCAATGAGGGGGCCCGATCCCACAACCCTGAGATCATGACCTGAGCTGAAATCAAGTTAGATGCTTAACTGACAGGTGGGCGGAGGACAGAGACAGGGAGGGAGAATCTTCAGCAGGCTCCACATTCAGTGCCGAGCCTGACACCGGACTCCATCTCACCACGCTGAGATCATAAACCTGAGCCGAAATCAAGAGTCGGACGCTTAACCGACTGAGCCAGCAGACACTCCACCATCATGCTGATTTAAATCCATAAATCCATAAATCATGCTGATTTAAATCCGAGAGAGCCATGCACGAAATCTACCGCCTCCAAAAGAGCTATTGCTCTTGGGGAATCTACAAAACATCATAGATCTAGGATGGGGATGATTGCTCAAGTGGCCTTATCTGTCACATTGTCCTTAGGTCCGCAGGCATGGACTGTGCTGCTCTCACTCAGTGACACCACTATCCCAGCTCTTTGGTTGCCCTCTCTGTTGATCAGGTCACTGAACACAAGCATTTTCTTATAGCAGATGTGCCTGGGGGTTTCCAGAACTCAGAATCCTACAGAAACCAGACTGAGAGGAAGGAAATTTTATCTCCAGAACAGGATTCCTGGCTTTTGTAGACAGTCACTTCTGGGGGCCTCTCTGTAAGGAGGTAGGTGTCTTTCCTACAGAGAGGGTCATCAGGTAGCCCTCCATCTCTGTATCTGTTGGCCTCCCTCCTCTGTGATGCTCCTCTAGCACAGTCCTCACATCAGTCCCTTGGGATGGCCAACAATTGCTAGTTCCTTCCTCAATCCATTCTCTCTTTTTTCTAATAACAGAACTCCATCTGGTGAGTCTCCCTGGGAAGTTACAGGTCCTAGCCTCCCTAAACAGATAGGGATGGCTGACGAGATACAAAATGAAGTCACCAGGAAAGCTCTTTAAAGGGGTACAGCCTTTTGCTCTTTCCTCATTTCTGCTCCTGATATTTTCTGAGGATGTGGTCATGATGGCTAGAGCCCTGGCAGCCATCTTGTGACTGTGAGGATGGATGCACTACAATCAGGATGGCAGAGCAAAAGAATGGAGAGAGCCAGGATGACACAGTTCTGGGACGACTATCTCTGATCTTACTTTATATGAGAAAAAATAAGTTTCTATGTTATTTAAGCCATCTTCCTTCACTTCTCTGTTATGAGCAACTGAACACAGTTCCTAAAGAGAACAGCACAGCATAGTCGTTATGGGTATGGACTCTGAATCCTGCTTTGTGGCGTATCAGCTTTGTGACACGAAGCCAGGCACTTATGCCTCAGTTTCTTTACCTGTACTACGGAGGCGATGATAATAGCCAACCTGGTCATGCATGTAAGGATTAAATGAGTGAAAACATACAAAATGCTTAGAACACTGGAGTAAGAACACTTATTGTTATGGTTATGATTCCTGACGGATGCAGTCTGAGCACAGAAATGATTTGTCCCGTAGGAGGAGGATGAAGTAGTAGAACGTTTCCACTCCTGTCCCTTGTTTTTCAGAGTTAATGAAGGATGCAGAGATGGAATCCCCTGTCCTGAGTCCCACACCTGCGGGAACGGCAGAGTCGGGTGCAAATCCAGAGACCTGGCACTCCCCCGCTCATGTGTCCTCAGCCCCACTGCGTCTACGGTACAAACTTGAGGCCCCCGAGTCATGGGTGGACATCTATATTTAAATCAGATGGGTAAGTTTCTGCTTCCTCCTCAGACTGAAATGCTCTCTGCCCCACCAAATGATGTTCCATTGGTCGGTCACGCAGTATGTGCCCAGCCCCGTCCTAAGCTCTGTGTGTTGACTCAGTGGATCCTGACACTAGGTCTAAGAGATAGTTATGAATACATATAATTCCCATTTTAAAGTTGGAGAAAGTGAGGCCAGGTAACTTGCCCAAGGTCACATGGCTAGTTAAGGCCCGGTGGGTGTGTGAACCCCGGCAGCCGCGTTCAGGAGCTCACACCACTAACTGGGACACCATATACTCCACCTGGGAAGTCGCTGGCCCTTCCAGCTAGAATCCAGGCATATGGCCTCGGTCTCAAGTTGGAAGTATTCTGTCTGGAGCCCCAGTTTTGTCCTCTGCCTTTCTCAGCTTCTTCCCAGTCCCTCTTTAGCAAACCTCCACTCTGGGCCCAGGAAAGAAATGGAACTGCTGGAATGGTGGGCGTCTGGAAGCAATACCGGAGAGGCTGGGGACTGCATTCCCCCCCGCCCTCTGGGACTGGGGTCCAGGCCCTTTAAGGCAAGGAAGGATAATGTGGGGGCAGCACCAGGGGCTGAGGTGGTGGCCTGCCAGCGGGTGTGAGAGGGCCATGGCTCCCCAGTGGTCTTCTCCAACTCAGCCCTTTCCCCTCCTCCCTCCCCAGGTGGCCTCGACCAGACCCTAGACCCCAAGGGCAGCCTGGGCTCGGTAAGAATTTCAGTCCTGGTTCTGCCACTTACTTGCTGTGCTACCACTGCTCTGCGGGGCCGGGTCCTGACTCTGGGACCACAGGTGCGGGAGGAGCCCGTCTGGGTGTGGCAGGAACTACTTCCCCTAAAGCTTGGGAGGGTGTCATGGAGGGTGTGGTCTTTTATTGCAACATAAAAATAAATGGAAGGGTCACTTAGTCCTTGTGAGGCTGGGAGCCGTTCAGGTAATATGGACTGAAGGTCTGTGCCCTCTGTCCCCCCAAATCCCGATGTTGGAGCCCTAACACCTCACGTGATGGTATTTGGAGGGAAGGCCTTTCAGAGTAGTTCTGGTGTGAATTACCATGGGGATGGGATGCAGGGGGTCAAGTTAGTGCCCTTGTCAGAGAGCTTTCTTCCTCTCCCTCTCTCCAGCCGGTGAGGGGGCTGGGCCAGCACGAGGGCTCGCCCCGGAGCCCGGCCCGCCAGCACCCTCCATCTCAGCCTCCCCAGCCTTCAACGCTGTGAGCATTAAAAGTCTGTTGTTCTGGCCACTCGGTCCATGGTATTTGGTGACACCAGCCCGAGCTAAGGCAGAAATGTAGGAAGAAAATTTAAATAGCCAGATTGGCTCTGGTCGCACTGTCTGAAACAACTTGAGTACTTTGGGGAGCAGGGAAAGGAAACAGATGGTGTATGTCACCATCTTGGCTTCTGAACCCCTGAGGTGTTGGGATTTTTTTTTTCTTACTGCAGGAAAAGGCAGGAGGGGATCAAGGTCCCGACCTGGCAACAGGCTGAGGAGCTCTGGGACCGGCTGCATGAGCAGAATCACCTGCCAGGTCCTCTGTGGCCACTCTGTTGCCGCTGCGACAGCAAAGTCCAAGGCCACGCCCAGGGCTGGGACCTCAGGGCTCACTGCCGGCACCCGGCAGGCCTCCGTTTCCTCGCTCAGCAAAGAGGCCTCGGAAGGCTCACAGCGTTCACCCTGGAACTCTAGGCTATCAGCCCACCGCTCGAGTCTGCCGAGGAGTGGGAGGTCCTCCACAGGAAAACCCGAGAGCTGTTCCAGCCCCAGAATCTTCCAGTCTTGCGTCACCTCGTCCAGCCGTCGGAAGCAGAGAGCCCGGGGGAAATACCCGGGTGCAAATAATGTGACAGAATATTGACTCTGTTCCTTAAAATCCTGGAACTTGCTAGGGGACTTGAGAAGCAATCAAGCAACTGGGGGGAGAGAAAGGAAGGTCTCCTGCCTCCCGCTGAGGTGCCTACCCGTTGAGGGTACGAGTTACAGACTAGTGCCCCAAATCCCATCAGCTCTTCACGAGGCTGCTTTTACACTTCCGTTCTGTCCGAGCCCCATCGGCCAAGACGGCTGTCTTTGGTCTCTCCTCTTGTCCTCGCAGGCTTCCAGAACATGCTACTCTGGCTGACTCAGAGGGGCCCAGAGGCACCCCTGAGGTTCTGTGGTCCATCGCTTTACCAGGCACGGCTCCCACGTCTGACCATCCCCTTTGTTCTACCTAAATATTCCAGACGAAGGTTAACTGAAGGCTTCCCCAGGCTCCAGCCTGTCACAGACCATCCCTTTCTGAGCTCCGAAGCCCTGTATTTCCTGTGCTCTCAGCAGAGGCTAGTGAGCTGCCCTGGGCTGGCATTCGGTCATGGACATGGGGTCCTGTCGGGACCAGAGGGACACTCAGCTCCTGTCTTCCCACAACTGGTATTGAACCCGGGCCATACTCTGTCTCATTAAACATTTCCGAAGTCCTTCCAGAGGGCCAGACAGGCCTGGGCCACTGCCAACTTCAGGGGCCTTCAACCATAACTTATTTTATTTCATTTTATCTATTTTTTAAAGATCTTTAAAATTTATTTCAGAGAGATCGAGTGCAAGCCACGGGAAGGAGCAGAGGAAGGGGGAGATAATCTCCCACTGAGCAAACTCTCCGCTGAGCACGGGGCCCCACATGGGTCTCAATCCCAGGACCCCGAGATCATGACCCGAGCAAAAATCAAGAGCCAGGCACCTAGCCAACTGAGCCATCCAGGTGTCCCCGCATAACTAATTTTATTTTTTATTTATTTTTTTTTTTGAGAAATTTTTAAAAAAGATTTTATTTATTTATTTGTCATAGAGAGAGAGCGAGAGAGAGCGAGCACAGGCAGACAGAGTGGCAGGCAGAGGCAGAGGGAGAAGCAGGCTCCCTGCCGAGCAAGGAGCCCGATGTGGGACTCGATCCCAGGACGCTGGGATCATAACCTGAGCCGAAGGCAGCTGCTTAACCAACTGAGCCACCCAGGTGTCCCCGCATAACTAATTTTAAATGAAGATTAGTAGAAAGGAAAGAGATCTTTAAAAATTCCTGCAGTATTTTTCTAGTTTTTTGTTCTGTAAAAAGGCACTATTTACTAAAGAAAATGCAGCTTTTGTGTAATGTCAGAATTGCTATCAGATACAGGAAGCAATTCAAATCCCAAAATATTAATAAATATAATCTCTGTGTATAGGCCATATGTGTGTGTGGGTGTGTGCACACAGAACGAGTGTGTCTCCATACACAGCACGTTTGCAAACCTCTCACTGACGCCTGGGGAGGCGGGATCTCTCGTCTTACTCAACACCAGCATGCCGATGAGTTTTCAGTGAATTTAGCAAACTTTCACTTTTAGCCTCCTTTGGTCCCCATCTGCCAAGTAAGTTTATTCCTACACTTGATATGCTGCTCTAAGGTTGAAAAGAAATATTGGTACACATTTTCCTGATGTCATTCCCTCTTGTGGGTGAAAGGTCATCCCAACCTTCATAATCACTCATTTTAGGGCCACAGGAGACCCGGCTGCACCTGTCTATACTGCAATAGTTTGCAAGACCGTGCTCGAAGACCCGCTTTATGCAGCCTGAATGGGCTGCTCCTGATGCCAGCCCACAGGGGCTTGTCTGACAATGGGAACCGCCCGAAAGATGATACTTTTGAAAAAGCCCAGAGTTAGAATTGCCTTCACCAAATTGGAGGCAGGATCTATTCTTAAGATTCTTTTTTTTTTTTTAAAGATTTATTTATTTATTTATTTGACAGAGAGCACAAGTAGGCAGAGAAGCAGGCAGAGAGAGGAGGAAGCGGGCTTCCCGTGGAGCAGAGAGCCCGATGTGGGGCTCGATCCCAGGACCCTGGGACCATGACCTGAGCCGAAGGCAGAGGCTTTTACCCACTGAGCCACCCAGGCGCCCCTATTCTTAAGATTCTAAAAACAAGTTATTGCATGATATTAAAACTTCTAAAACCTATGCCAACACCCTCTTGGACTTGAAAGCCTCGTGGATGGTCAGCACATGGATGGAGGTGTAGGCTATGCGGCTCAGAAGATCTGGATTTGAACTCAGCTCTCCTACTAACTAGCTGCATGACCTCAGGCAAAACCATTTCCCATCTCCAAACCTCTGTTTTCCCTTTTGGCAAAACGAGGCTGGTGGCAATACCGGTTTGATGTGGGAGGCGCACGCAAGACGGTAAATGCGAAAACACTACAGAGTCTCAATGTTGGTTACTTAGTACACATGAGGCTGATCTACTGCAATGATTTCCAAACACGAGTCTGCATCAGAATCCCCAGAGGGCTGGTTAAAACCCAAACCACCGGTCCCCACCTCTGGGGGTTCTGATTCCATAGGTCTAGCAAGTTTTCAGGAGTGCCCTAGCTGCTGCTCTGGGGACCCCACTCTTGAGAACTGCCGCTTGGCTGCCTTCCCAGCCATAGTCCATCTTACCGCATTATGAATTCCTTAAAGCATAATCTCAGCTTGTTGTGATGTCGATACAGTCTTGGGTCAGCTGGAATTTCGGCCAAGAACACTTGGGCTACTTCCAGTGGTCCCTGATGGAAAAAGGAACAGAACAATAGGACATTGGGGAAAAAAATAAATTACTTGGGAGAAAATCTTGGATTGACTTCCTAGTTTGGACACTTAATTCTGTAGGTAGTGTGAACAAAATAAAAAATCAAGGAAGGAAAAAAATTTTTTTTTAATTTAAAAAAATTTTTTAAAAATCAAGGGAAGGTATTGAACTTCTCAGGAAACTTTGATTTCTTAGGAGTCTAGAGATTTAGGAGAATACTCAGAAGTATAAATGTATTTGCTTTTTTTAAAAAAGGATTTATTTGAGAATGAGAGAGAGAGAGAGAGAGCAGGAGTGGGGGGGAGGGGCGGAAAGTGAGGGAGAGGGACAGACTCCCTGCTGAGCAGGGAGCATGACTCGGGGCTCCATCCCAGGACCCAGAGATCATGACCTGAATTGAAGGCAGATGCTTAACCGACTGAGCCACCCAGGTGTCCCCAGATGTATTTTCTTAATTAAATGCTATACTGATAATAGGCTCTTCTTTGTAGGTAAAGGCAATACTACTACAACCTAGGGTATGTTCTTTGAGTGGCTTTTCTAAAACTGAGGACTGTCTTGATTCATCTTTTCACATTCACTTGTTAAGTGGCCCTACTGGTGGGCGCCATTTTGTGTAATTGCTGCCTTCCGTCAGAGATACACACAGTACATGGTTATGGGCTCATAAAGTCTTCCATTTTCATTAAAGGACTGGGATGTAAAGCAAAAACTTTCTAATATTTCCTGATCTGGGAAATTTAATAGTCACTTCCCCTCTGTGCTATTTCTGGTCCCTTGATATTATCTGGACCCAATTTCTGTAGGGAAGTCCAGCTGTGCTGAGTGAGGAAAAGGTCATGACACTCACTGGGTTTTTGAGTGGAGGGGTAGACAAGAGCAGATCTGGATCTGTAGTTAAGGAGGCCCACTGGACAGAAACTGTGGGGCTAGCCCTCCCTGTATCTGAGACTGGTTTAGTTTGGGGGTAAGGATTCTAAGGGGTTTGAGAATACCCAGCTGGGTCTGAAGTGGTTCAGGAAGCCTGGTCCCTGGTCACTCCTGATTGGCAAGGGTGGATTCGTCTGGTGACTAACCCAGCGGATGCATGTTCTAGACCCTTTCCCCCTCCCTTACAGATGATCTTAGATTGACCTCACGCTCTGCAACAACTCTGCCTACACTGGGCATGACTAAGCCTTCTGCAACAGGACCGCAGATCGGGAGCACGCTGCCAGGACTGGCCTCACAGTGAAGACCTTTCTGTGAAAATGGTACTCCTTACCCATTGTCCACTCGTGCCTGGGATGGCTTTTCTTTCTTTCCTTGTTCCCTTAAGATTTTATATGTTTGTGTGAGAGAGAAAGCGAGCGAGAGAGAGCTCACAAGTAAGGTAGGGGCAGGGGGAGAGGGAGAAGCAGACTTCCTGCTGAGCCAGGAGCCCAATGCGGGGCTAGATCCCAGCACCCTGATATCAGGACCTGATCCCAAGGCAGACACTTAACTGACTGAGCCACCCAGGTGTCCCTGCCTCGTTGCTACCACGGCAAGAGGTGTCGTCTTCTACACCTCACAGGTGTTGGGTCTAAGTGCAGGGATACTCTTTACGTGTGATGGAGCCGTCTTCCTCATCAACCTCCAGGAAGGAGGGTGTAGACAGATAATGAAAACCCAGGGAACAAGGCCCAGGGGAGGTGCCGGCAGCCGGTCCGGCTTACCTGATTGACGGTGGCTCCGACGGAACCCTGCAGCACCATCTGAAGCATCTTGGCGTCGGGGGGCTCTTGGTTAACGGCAACCGCTAACTGCAGCGTCTTCTTCTTCATATCTTCAATGGCGACTTCGATGGGGGTCAAAACAAACTGAACATAAGACAGAAGCGGAGGGAAGTCATTATCCCGTCTTGGAAGCCATGGACAAACCTGGGGCCATGATGGACGTGGATTTGAAGAAGCAGGTAAGGGGACTTCCAGAGTATTTAAAATACTCTGGATAGGTTAAGAGGAAGGAAAGACCTAACATTTCTTGAACACTTATGTGTTTGGGGAATGTTGTGGACATTTCTCACATATTCTCTCCGTTTCTCAGTATTCTCTATCTTACGGCCCAAGAGGGATTTGTAAGGTTCAGAGAGTACCACAAAATGACATAGGGTAGTAAGTAGGGAGCTCAGAATTTGATCACAATGATGTCTACATTCAAAATCTGAGTTCTTTCTACCCTGTTCGGTTTCCTTTCCAATTACTGAACAAGTCACTTGACTTATCAATAGAAGGTATTAGAAGCACAGCACTCAAGGTTTTTGTGTCCACCATAACACACGACTTCGGCATCATGTGTACCTTCTCTAACTCACCCTGAAGGTGAATTCCTGGTTAACAGAATTCTGTTAAGCATCAATCAGCCGGTTGGCAAGTTCTGCAGGTTTGGGGTAGGTCCTTCTTAAATATTGTAGGTGGGGTTATGCCCCTCCCCCCCACTTCCTATGCTCAACTCCTAATTCCCAATACCTCGGAATGTGACCTTACTTGAGATAGGGTCTTTATAGAGGTAATCATATCAAAGAGAAGTCCTTAGGATGGGCCCTATACGATAGAAGTCCCTATAAAAAGAGGAAATTTGGACACAGAGACACACGTGGAGAGAGTGAATGCGAAGATACAGGGAGGGAGGCCCAGAACATACCCACCCCCACAACCCTCGGAAGGAACCGACCCTGCCAACATCTTAATTTGGTCCCTGACCTTCAGAACTGGGAGACCATACATTTCTGCCTTTCGGCCATGTGGCCCATGGTCCTTTGTCACAACAGTCCTCGTGACCTAACGCACTGAGGTTCTCAGGGAAGGGCAACATGGCCAAGGAAAGCTGTAAGGATTCTTGCTGGGACCATGAGATTATCTCTGTGCTATGCCTACCTAGTGTTTAAAAGTCCCAAACAATAAGACATATAATAGATGCCTTCTAAACCAACCTCCTCTGAACCGAGTCGCTCGTTCAGCACTTCTCTCGGGGCCCTGAGGCTCGCTCTCTGACGCGGTTGCAGAACCCCCTCGCCGGCGGGCAGTGAGCTCAGTCCCCTCGGCTCCCGCCCCACGAGGCGTCCGCTCACCACAGCTCAGCTCTGTGCGTTCACCAGCCTGACGATGCCTGTTCTGCTTGTTATGTTCATGACCTCATCTCATTAAATAACGCCCCGACGGATGAAGCGTGGGTGTGGAACGAGACAGAACTGTTTCTACGAAGACCAAAGCCGAATGCCGGGGCAGGACAGCACCCAGCAGGACCTGCCCTCACATTGTTCAGCTCCTCGTCTGCTTTATAGAACCGAAAACTGGAAATTATGGTCAGTGTGTTAAGGGTGGGGCTTATACGGGAAGACAAAGGCGAATTGTGATCCGCCAAAGCCAAATCGCAGGGGAGGCGGAGGCCCTCTGTAAACTGAGCGAAAAATAAAGTGCGCAGATGCATTTTAAAGTAAAATGAAACGTTTTGTGCTGTGTCTGGGTTTGAGACACTTTGTGGATCAGTCCCCTTCCAACAGACGCTTCCAATGGACCAGAGAAGAGAAAGGGGTCCTTGGTGTCAGTGCGGCGATGAGGAAGCTGGGTGAACGTAAGTGCCTTGGGCGACGTCACGGGAAGAACCTGGGACTAGAAGTCCGTGGGGCTCCTTGCCTGTCTCGCACGGGGCCCTTCTTCTAGCTCATCACACACTCCTGGGGATCCCCACGTGCTGTTCCTGGTCTCTAACCACTAGTAACACAACTCCGTCTGAACCACGTCTAAGCTTCCAAATATGTAAAAATTCAATATAAAACACTTAAATGTTAAATACCTATTTCATATAAATGTATCATAAAAATGTACACGTTAAATACTGTAATTTTGTCATCCCACTGAGGTTCAAGATAGAACCTCAAAGTATAAAATATTTAAATATCAAGTAATGCTATGAAATGCATAGCTGCCTAACTGGGATTTCCTGGCACCGTGACAGTCAGGGGATCACCACCACGAGGGTATTTCCAGGGTGTCCCCTTCTTTGGTTTTCTCTCCAGTCTGCCGTGAGGGAGCACGGGGGGAGGGGTGTGTGTTGTCCTGGGAGGGAGGCTCAGGCATTCCGAGGTGACCTTGGTCCTGAGCCCATTGGCTCCGGGGGCCATTACCTCTTCCTTCTGGATGACGCTGATCCTGGTCTTGATGTAGGGGAAGGCATGCCCGGTGGTCAGCACGGTGTTCCGCCGGTACTGCTCGTGCAGCTCCCCCCGGGGCCGGCCCTCCAGGGTGAAGGGGGTGGTGTACATGAACCTCCGCAGATTGAAATTCTTCTCGAAGTATGTTACCCTGTCTTTCATCTCGTACTCATCAAAGTAGGGCTCCACAAACGTGATCTGTATGTAGGCCTGAGGGGAAGTGGTGGGGGAAGGAGGAGATGAGCTCGTCTGCAAGCCACCCCCCCGGGAGGCACCGGGGAGGCAGGCTGGGACACGGCGCCCCCGCCCCTGTGCGGCCCCAAAGCCACAGCAGCTGAGCGCGTGGGGCCAGACGTCAGCACCTCCCTGCTCTGCACCCCCAGGGAGACCGAGGGCCAGGGGCAAGGAGGACAGGGCAGCGTGCCCGTGGAACATCAGGTCTCCAAGCTGCCCCTCCAAGCTGACCTCATGGGTCCAACTGAAACTTGCTACGGAAGTTCTCCAACTGCTATTCAGAACAGACGAGCTTTCCTGTTTTGGAGTTACTGTGACCGCCACCCACTGAGGAGGACGGCCAGACTGAAGGTGAGTGACAATCCTGAGCACGGCCAGGGGCGGAGGGGCACTGGAATTTCCATACACCGATGATGGGAATGCAAAGCGGACAGCCCCTTCTAAGGTGGGCTGGCCATTTCTTACACAGGTAGGTGACACCGACCATCCGATCCCCAAATCCCGCTCTGATGTGTGCATCCAAGAGAAATGAAAACTCGCCTTCACACACAAACCTACACATGATGTCTACAGCTTTAGAATTCATAACAGACAAAAACTAGAATCAACCCAAACGTCCCTCCGGCAGGGAACGGGTAAACAGAGGGTGGTACGGCCACGTGGCAGAAGACGACTTCCCAGGACAAAGGAACAGACGACTAGCACAGGGAGGGATCTCAGACGCTTTGTGCGCAGCGACAGCAGCCAGGCTCAAAGGGCTGTGGGCTTGTGCCTATTGATCTAGGGTTCCATTTATGTGACCTTCTGGAAAAGGCAAAACTACAGAAACAGGGGTGCCTGGGTGGCTCAGTCACTGGGTGCCTGCCTTCGGCTCTGGTTATGATCCCAGGGTCCTGGGATGGGGCCCCGCATCGGGCTCCCTGCTCGGCGGGAAGCCTCCTTTTTCCTTTCCCACTCCCCCTGTTTGTGTTCCCTCTCTCACTGTGTCTCCCTCTGTCCAATAATAAATAAAATCTAAAAAAAAACCCCCAAAACTACAGAAACAGATGGCAGGCCAGTGACAGAGGCTCAGAGCAGAAGGAAGAGGCATGGGGACGTATTTGGGGGTGATGAAACTCTTCCTGATGCTGGTGACACGTTTTGTCCAAACTCATAGAACCCAACATCAGGAAGGTGAATTTCACTGCGCGTACCTCATTTAGAAATGTGCACGCATGCACACACACAAACACATATGCACTGACAAAGGGCCCTTATTAAGAAAGAAGGCCTCTTAAAAAAAAAAAAAAAAAAAAGAATGACCGTGACCATGTGACCACAGTGTCGGTAATACCCACCCAGTGGAAAGGGGGGGGGACCTCACTGACCTCAGCCGGTATATCACTGTTTAGTGTGATGAAATCTGGCTGTTGTTCTGGGTGCAGCTTCTCATTTAAAACTCTCAGCACCTGGGACGCCTGAGTGGCTCAGTGGGTTAAGCGGCTGCCTTCGGCTCAGGTCATGATCCCGGCGTCCTGGGATCGAGTCCCACATCGGGCTCCTTGCTCGGCGGGGAGCCTGCTTCTCCCTCTGCCTCTGCCTGCCACTCTGTCTGCCTGTGCTCGCTCGCTCTCTCTCCCTCTCTCTCTGACAAAAAAAAAAAATAAAAAAAAAAAAAAAAAAAAAAAACAACTCTCAGCACCTGCCCTGGACATTTTAGAAGAGGGGACACGTGCACCGCGTGTCAGAGATATCAGGGACAGCACTGTCGGCTCTCCCTGGCGTGTGCCGTGCGTGCCTGTCTTCCCGGGACCTCCGACCCCTCTGTCGAAGCCTCGCTCAGCTCTTACCACACTGACCACCTCAGGCCTGGACTCGGGAAGGTGTCTGGACTGGGCAAGTCTTCTGAAATCTGGAGAAAAACAAACTCCTGCCTTTGGTCCGTTTTTCCCTACTTCCATCATCTCCTTAACATCCTGGAGGTTGGATCTGAGGGAACAGTCTGGACGCTTCGCTGGCCAGGCCTGCCAGACGGCCAACGCTCCTCTGGCCCCCAGTGTTCCATAAAAACCTTGAACTTGCATTATTCCCAGCGGCTGAGACAGCCTCACACACACATCTATCTATGGAGGGCTGCGCAGGGGGGCAGCCCCCCATGATACGCTAAGGAATATATCTAGTCTTTGCATTTGCTGGCTCGCTGCTTCCAAAACCCTTGGAATGTCCTAAGGGGATGGCAGTGTCTCTGTTATTTTCCTGAGGTGACCCAAGCTTGGTGGGTCCCAGGGTGCGGGCTGGTCACCCAAAAGACCAATCATGTGATGAGAGGGTTGGGAGTCCGGGCTGACTTTGGCCTCAACTGGGTTGGGGGGGCCTGGAGACTTGAGTTCAGTAATGTGGCTCAGGAATTAATCAGTCATGCCTGGACATTAAAACTGGACACCAGGACTGAGTGGAGCTTCCTGACAGGTGAATGTATAGACCTGCTGGTCAAGGGGGGTGTTGGGGGACATGCCCCGATTCCACAAGGAGGGGGCGTGGAACCACCGGGGTCCATCCCAGACCTTGCTTTCAGTGTACCCTTTATCATAAAAATATCAGTGTACCCTTGTCATTGTCACAAGGCACTTTCCTGAGGTTTGTGAGTCACTCTAGTGAACTTCCTAACTTGAGGGCTGCTCTGGGAACTGCCAAATTAGTAACCATTTGGTCAGATGTGGGGATGGCCTGAGGCTGGTGTCAGAAGACAGGGCAGGGCTGGGAGGGTCTGAGCCCGTGCTGGCTCAGGTGGGGAGTGTCCAATCTGGAGGGGGCACACCCAGCTGGGGACAGGACCGAATATGCCCTCCTGTGACAAGGGAGGGCACTGAGGTCCAAGCCGTTCCATCATTCCCCCAATGTCACGGGGGCCCTGCACATGGCTGTTAGAAGTTCCTGCAGCCTAAAGCAGGGTTCCAGTAAGGGCTGGCAGTGAGAAGTTTGCATCTTTCCAATATATGAAGTTGAGTGTAAACTTTGCATAGAAAGGCAATAAAGAGCAGTCATCAAGAGGATGGGTTTGAGGAGGACAGACCCTGAGCTTGAGTCCTGGCTTTGACACTTGCATGGTCCCAGAAAGCTGCTTGACAATTCTGCACCTCAGTTTTCTCATCTGTGAAACAGGAATAACCACACCTACTTCAAAGGGCTCTTGGAGGAAGAAATGAAATAATGTACACAAAGGGCCTGATGCAGTGCCAATGCATACAGTCGGTGTTTAATAAATGGTAGCTCTGATGGTTCTTGCCTTGGAATATGGTTTCTTTTAGATCTAACCATATACTTGTTGAATCCTCGACAAAAAATTCAGCTACATTTAAGTGACTTTGAGAGCCCAGACAGAGGAGGACATTTTATGTTTCAGGGGATAGAACAAAAGGAATCAGAGCCTGAGGGTGACTTTTTGCAAATTTCCCCATACCTTGTTAGGATCCAACTTGGTTTTGTCCACGGGAGCAGAGTCTTTTATCACTTCCACAAATTCCTCCCCGAAACACTGGCCATAAAATCCCTAGGCAAGGAGAACCAACGGATTACAAAGGTTATTTTATTACAATGCAACTCTTTGGGTCTCAGGAGTGGTGTAAGTTTGGAACAAGCGTAAGGAAGAATTTGCTCATTGATCTTGGAAGTCTTTCTGAGAGAATGAGGCAGGCTGGCATATCTGGAGACAAAAATAAAAATATAAGGAAGTGCAGAATTGCAGACTGATGGATGCTTCCCTAAAATAAGTGTTGCTTGACCTCTAATTCAACCAATGTCTTCATCTTTCTGGAAAGCAGCTCCAGGGGAATGGCACTATTTGCCTCTTGCCTTTTGTGCCTTAGGAACTTGGAGGTCACTCGGCTTCCCAGAATGTGATGAGCCACACTTTACAAGAAGACAAAACATACACTTCTAGTCCTACGTTGGAGAAATATATTAGGGAACAAGTGGCCCAGGGTCAATTGCTGGTTTTCCTTCTCATGAGCTGCATGACTCTGGACAAGTTACTCAACCACTCTGGGCCATGGCTTCTTTGAGTCCAGTAAAAATTAAAGTCTCTTATTTTCCAGGGATGAACAGCATAAGGAGCAATTTGGCAACTAAAGTGTTTTAAGTTTTATAGCTATGAAAAAGCATAAGTTCAAAGCAACAGCAAGCAGGCATAAGGAACGAATCTTGAGTTAAGTGTCAGCACTTCGGGGAACCCCAGATACTCAGCCTGAGAAGGTTTTGCTTAAAGGGCACCCCTTGACTTTCCTCCCGAGTTCTTAGTGCTTGGCCCTTTCCATGTGTGCCTTTCTCGCTTTTTTCTAAGCTGTTTTCCTGTTTTTCCATCATTTGCTCTAGGAACATGCTGCCTTTTTCTGTGACAATATGGATCAAATGTAGACAGCAGTCTGGAGTTGGGGCTTCTAGCCTAGGAGAAGGGACACGGACTCTGATAATCTGCACAGAAGGGCTCCTTGGGCCAGCTTAGCAGGAAGAGCTCACCATGCCACAGCTCATGGCGTGGCTACTGTGAGCATCTCTGTGTCAGAAGTGGGATGTGTTGTCCAATGAGACCAAAAGGATGGCCACGGAACTTTCTAGGGATAACTCAGTAGTTTGGCCAGATTCAAAGTCCAGGTGACACTCTTAAGGCTGAGAAATTGTTACTAAAATTTCAAGAGTGATAGGAAAGCACCTGACATCGACTGACTTTTGGGAAGTCTTGAAAATAAAGACCCTATACATTTATAAACTTTGACAAGCATAAACAGAAAACTCTTGAAATCCTGCTTTACCTTGTGATCTCACCTAATACCTTCATATTTTAAATGCAATGCGGACAAATTTTTATACAGATCAATGACAAATGCACAACTTTTTTTTGGCAACGACCCATTCTAACTTGCTTTTGTGAAGTATATGGTGTTGAGAACTTTCCTTACCTCTAGTCGGTGAGAGATCTCAGGAAGCTTGGTAATAGCAGGCTCTTTGTAAACGAATTCCTGCTCATCCAAATCCCCAAATTTGGATCCATAGAAACCAACTCGGAAGTAGGTCCCAAACATTCTCTTGTGACCCTAGAGAGGGAAATAAGAAAATCTCTCTTTAGTTAGGTCACTCATGAGGATCTACCGGCTTACAAAGGGCAGGATTCTTTTATTATTGTGTTACAAAGCATTTCATTCCCATGGCTAATATCAAGCAAAATCAAGCCTTTAAAAAATGTAATGTTTATGGAAGAAACTTTGGAAGTAATAAAAAAAAAAAAAGAAATACCATGAAAGATTTCTAGGACTTCTTTGAGATGAACTTTAAAAATTCTCACATTTCCTGGTTGTACTCATTCAAGGTGCCTTCTTTCAGTCTGAACTGTCTGAACTCTGGTCCTCTGCCTATTCCCAGCCCCGTCCATCGGGTAGGTGAGAACTATGGCAACGGTGTGCTCAAGGCAAATCTCTCGCTAGAGAGGAAGCAGGGCTAAGGGTCTCTGGGACAGGCTCACTGCTGCCAGTTAACAGGACCTGCTGGCAAGGCGCCCCCCAGTTACCTTGCTAATGATGCAGTCAAAAGCCTTCTGTAGCTTGTCGTGGGTGGAGGTCAGCTTCCGGAAGTCTCTGTGTGCTTCCAAGATGGGAATGACCAGCTTGTAGACCTCATTAACTGTCTCATACAAACCTCCCTTGGAAAGAGAAGAAAATCAACAAGAATTTAATGCAGTGGAAAGTTAAGAAGAGCATCCAGTGTTCATTACGTGCTGGAGAATGGATTAGTCATGGGCACCACAATATTTTACAGAGCAGGATTGATGTCTGGGCTTCTCTGGGATGGCCGGAGCATGCAAACGGAATTAGACACAAGCTAAATGGTCTTAAAAATGTGATGATGTTAAGTGGGCTAAAGGGTTTCCAAGTAATAACAACAGATAGATTGGCAGCAGGGACTAGTAACTATTCAGGAAGACAGCCTCGGCCTCATTTAATGTCATCGGGGTCACCCTAAGCCAGATGTTCAATGCATGGCCCAAAAGGAGTCAGTCAGATTCTAACTAGTTCAATTTCTTAAATTTTTGGAAAAATGGAAGTATGCTGCCCTTTCTCTGAATCCTGAAATGGAAAGCAGAAAAAAGAAAAGATAGTTAAAGCAAACAAAAAAAAATAGAGATTGTAGGGTAGGGAACTTGGAAATGAAAGGTAGAAAAGAAAGAAAACCATAAGGATGAACATAAAATTGGATCAGCTAAGTATATGATATTTAGCAAATAGCAAAGTATTTGATATTTACTTGACTTAAAACTGGGGGAAGGAGTGGGTTTATTAATATGAAAATGGGCAAGAGACGTTCTCCACTGCCCTGAATCTCCCTGACTTAATCTGCCTATTTTTTTCTCTTAATCAGGAGTGTGTAGACCCAGACTAGGCTTGTGAGGGGAGTCTCAGTGGTTGGCTCTCCCACAGTTCTCTGAGCTGTTGCTGGGTTGCACCAATCCTGATGGCCATCCAGTTGTCAGAAATGTAGATGGTCCATCGGTTCTCTCCCTCCCCTCCCAGTGACTCTGCCCCAATATTTTTTTCCACCAGAGGGAAAATGAGGGAGTGAGGACATGTCTCATCATATGTAGAAATAACCCTGGGCAAGCCATTTCACCTCTCTGTGGCCTAATTTCCACCCTATTAAATGGAAATAATACAGTGTTTGCTGCTGCCCAGCCAAAGAGCCTGCCACAAAACCAGAATATTGCAACAATGAAAGGCTTTTTCAGCTCCCTCCAGAACGGATGCAGTTTGCATACATCAAAGTCATCTGGGGCCACCCCCTGCCCTGTTCAGCCCAGCAGGAGCTATTCCTGGCTCGGGGTGAAGACTGGAGTTCACAGTGCTGGGAGTTCAGCCCAAGTGGAGGCCCTGGGACCCCTGTGAACACTGACCGTGCTGAAGAGCTCAGCTGCGTGCTCCAGGAGGCCCACCAGGCCGCTCTCGGTGAAGTACCGGCCTGAGCACACGCCGTCCTCATCGGGTGACAAGGTGTCGTCAGAGACTGCGGACTCCTCCAACACGTTGGAAGAAATGTTCTGAAAGAGAGTCCAGCATAAGCCCAGGGAACAGGGGAACCGGACTAACAAAAGGTACCAGAGGAACCCAAGGTGGGGCACTGAGCCAGCCCATGTTCAAAGATCCTCACAGAGCCTGTGATTATAGAATTCTACCCACCAGACATCCTGGCTGCCATTTATTTTTGAAGGGATACACTGAGCAACTGGTCTTCAAAACTTAGAATTTTCTTTTCTTTTTGACCTTGAGGACATAAGTTAAGGACACTTATCTCAAAGTAACAACAGTTGAGTTACAGTCATGAAACGACCCTATGGAACATCCAGCGGGGGTCATGGTTTTTAAGAGGTGAAGACCAATTATCAGCTAACGAGACTCCTTGTTTCATCAGCCCAGTGAACCCTGGAGGCGTATTGCTCCCAACTTGACTTTCAGGTGAACAGCCATATTATACGATAATAGCCAATGAGAACGTCCTCTTGGAGGCCATGTTGATAGCAATACAATTACTATTGTTGTCTCCCATTTTGTTCTTTCTTTCAAGCTTTTCCTTTATACAAACCATAGAGTTTAAGGTCTCTAGCAGAGAGTGCAGTAACCAGGACCCAGGCTGGGGTGAACCAAGTGAGAAACTGAGGGCAAAATCTTTAGAGAGACATTCAATCTCAGGGGCCATCCATCTCACCAAGTGATGAACCTGAACTTGCTTGACCCTAGGAGTGAGCGCTTCCTTATATTCTGCCCTTTAGGCACCTCTTGCCTCACCCCAGCTCTGGCCCTTGCAGTGACTTTCATACTCTTGATATGTTAAGAGTCTGTTCTTTCCAACCTGTCTTACAGCTGTGGCAGAAATGCACAGAGAGCATAAAAGCAATGGCACATCTTCCCAGCTTAGAGATTGCAAACAGGTAGCACACAGGCCACTCCTTCCTATTCCTATACTCTTAACAGGCATAACTAATCAATTATAGCACCATTTCCCTTCAAGTTTGGATATACAGTAGATCCCTGAACAACACGGGTTTGAATCGCACAGGTCCACTTACACACATTTTCAAAAATATACTGGACTCTGAAACTAAGGATATAGTATATGTGAATTAATTGAATTTCAATAAAATCAAATTTTAAAATATACTGGAAATTTTTTTTGAGATTTGCAATGATTTGAAAAAACTCATAAATCATGTAGTTCAGAAATACTGAAGATATTAAGGAAAAGTTAGGTATTATTGTAAGAATATATTATACATCTAGGACACAAAATACAATAAAATCAACTGTTTACGTTACCTCTGTTCAACAGTGGGGTACTAGCAGTTAAGTTTCAGGGGAAATTAAAGTTATCTGTGGATTTTTGACTATGTGAGGGGGTATGTCCCTGTTGTTCAAAGGTTAATTGTGTTCTCAAAACTCTTCTCAGCATAACACTCGAGTCAGCCACTACCAACTGACCAGAGGTGGCTTGTGAAGTAAAATCACCTGCCCCCACACCTGGCTAGCAAGATCCAGGGAATCAACCTTAGTAATCAAGTAAAAGCTATCACAGTCCTCTATCTTCACATCCAAGACTCTAAGGTAGTTTTAGGACTATAGGAGGCTCCCAGAATGTCTTGGGGCCAGTCTTTTTTTCCAAACCTGGCCTTTCTATTATGATGTTTCCAAATTGAAAATAATAGAAAGTCCAAGGGATTCAGCTGAAAGAATCTAAGAACTCAAGAAATGAGTACTAGGAGGAGTGTATGCAGTTTTCTACAGGTAGAGGAACAGATCGGAAGCAGTGTGGCTTTATTAGCTGTAACCAGAAGGAAAGGATTCCGGCAGACTTTCCTGGCCTCAGAATCAGGGAGGAAAATGTCGGCAGTACCTGAGAATGTATCCGTATCTACATCTGTGGGATAAACACTGCAGCCCAAGGCGCAGAATTTCAACGATCTCACTGCCTTGGAGTTCAGTGGCCTCGAAGTTATTTTCCTTGTGCAGATTTATTTATCTCCAGTTTCTAATTCTTTTCCAAAAATTCAACTTTACTGGAGCAGAACGGGGTTGAAAACTAAAGCACACAGCACTTAAGAAATCAACTCTGGGGGCACCTGGGTGGCTCAGTGGGTTAAAGCCTCTGCCTTCAGCTCAGGTCATGATCCCAGGGTCCTGGGATCGAGCCCCGCATCGGGCTCTCTGCTCAGCAGGGAGCCTGCTTCCTCCTCTCTCTCTGCCTGCCTCTCTGCCTACTTGTGATCTCTGTCTGTCAAAGAAAGAAAGGAAGGAAGGAAGGAAGAAAGAAAGAAAGAAAGAAAGAAAGAAAGAAAGAAAGAAAGAAAGAAAGAAAGAAAAAGAAAGAAATCAACTCTGGACATCTGCTGCTAAAACTGCCCAGAAGTCCGCCGTCCTCTTGCGGAATCGGGCCTCCAGGGGACCGTCGGCGAGCCCAGGGGCGGACCCCTCCTCCGGCCCAGCCAATCAGAGCAGCCCATTTCTCCGGTCACTGTGATTGGCTCGGGGAGGAGCACATGACCCTGCCAGAGCCAATAGGAGGCACGGAAACCCCCCCAGCAACTGCCAGAAATAAGCCATCCCTCCATTCTCCTGGTCTCCAACCTGGGGAGGCATCAACCTACGTACTTCTCAGGGAGCCCGGGACGCCCGTGCGGGATGAGGTCGGCGTCAGGGAAAGCAGAGACAGGAAGCGGCGATAAGACTGAGATCTGATGACGTGGTCTGGGCCCTTCCTTCCAGTGTGGCAGGGGCAGCTCCAGGCTGGCCTCCCTCTTGCGAGCGGTTAATTCCGTTTCCCCACTAGGGCAGTTGAGGTTTGGAATTGTCACCTGCGAGCATCCATTTCCCAAAAGGTCTGGCATGTCTCACCTGAGGGAAATGGCTCGCCTCAGAGGCAACAGCATAATTTGGCTTCCCTTACGTAGCCGAGAACACCGACCTCACCGTGTTCTGTGCATCACGGTGACCTCACACTTCACAGTTCCTTCTGCCCCCCTCCCCCCACCTTCCTGGTCCTCCTGAGCTTCCCACGACCCCAGGTTAGGTCAGATTATAATCACTCACGGCATCTCGTACCTCTTTCTTAACAGCATTTATCATCATTGTAATCAAATAAGGAATAGAGTAGTTAGAGCATGTGGCTCTCCCTGGCTAGAAGGCAAAGCTCACGAAGACACTAAGTGCTCAATAAATATAGTCCAGAAGAATAAATGAATGGAGATAGATATATGAAAAATAGAGCTAAAGGCTCCCTGGTAGGGACAATGTGGAGTTTTGCTTTGGTTTTGGAATAACTATCCTAGGGGGCACCTGGGTGGCTCAGTGGGTTAAGCCTCTGCCTTCAGCTCAGGTCATGATCCCAGGGTCCTCGGATCGAGCCCCGCATCGGGCTCTCTGCTCAGCAGGGAGCCTGCTCCTCCCCCCTCCCCAGGCCTATTTGTGATCTCTGTCAAATAAACAAATAATTAAAATCTTAAAAAAAAAAAAAGAAAAGAAAAACTATCTTATCTCACCCTGGCATGGCTTATGAGCAAATCAAATGAATTCTACGCAAAATGAGAATTCTCAAGCTTACCAGACATGAGAGGCAATAAGGAAATGCCATTAATATTCAAGTGATGAATATCAAATAGAATATAGTAACTGTGTGAAAAAGGCATAAAAGAATGATAAGAAATAGTTCAGTTAATGAAGCATGGAAAGAGAAGGATATGATTCAACATTAAGTAAAAAACCCAAAGATTTTTCTGGGAATTGAAAGAGTAGCACTTAAAATATTTATCACTGGTAGTATCAAAGGGCCAAAATAAATGTGATGAAAGAAGCAGATACATCTAAAATGACTTTTGTAACTTTCTTCACTTTTATGCGAATGAAAATCAGATGTGATATTTTTATGCTTTTTGGATAAGAATTTCACTTTTAGCCTTTGAAACACATACTTTGGAATTGAGAAGAGAAGTGATTTGCTGAGGATGAAATGTTAGAATAAGTATTATTGTTACTGAAAGCCGTAAGAAAGGAGGGGTTAATAATAAGAAGCAAACAGGTGCACCGGTGAACAGAGTTCTACCCATCCCCTATCCATCCCCAGGGCACCAGTTCCAGTAATTTCTTCCCAAAGCCTGGGGAAGCTACTCTGAACTGTCTTCTCCCTCTGGTTCACATAGCCATCACAAAATTGTGTTGAAGAACAAGACTGAAAAAAAGCCTTTGATAAAATCAGTCCTATAGATTCAAACAAGGATAATACAAGCACTTACACATGAGTGGGAGTCTGGCTTGAAAAGGGCTCCATTTCTGGACTGGACTGTTCATGGTTTCAAGGAGAGTCATTGCTACAGATTCTGTGTCTCTCACAAAAGGACTCATAAAACTTTTGTTTTCTCTAAAGACCATATTAAACTACTCAGCAAAAGCTGTCCAAGTGGCCACCGAGCACCCTAGCCAGAGTCCATTTTCAGATCTGGTAGACCACTTCCCTTTGCTAACTGTGGGCAATATTCAGCTTATCCTAAGAAAGTATTGGTTCAGATCTCTTTTGCCCTTCCCAGGTCATTGTGGTTCTTCCTTGCTTTGGGATGATGAAGTGTGGGACGCTACAGAGTTGGGGCATATGATCAAAGGAATGGGTCATTCGGGAAATCATTTCTCTAGTGTCTGGAAAATACTTTCCCAGGTGTCAGTGTCCTGTTCCAGTCTTTGAGAAGGAGTTTAAGTGACCTTAGAAAAACTGCTCTCTCAGTTGTGTTATTCGTAAAGTAGGAGTCATAGTACCTTGCCTATCTGCCTAGAAGACAGAAGGTCAAATGAAATCACGGACCTCAGTGTTTGGGAATGCGTAGAGTGCCTATCAACTCTACATTTATTGTAAATAATTAAGAAAAAAACCCAAGATAGCAAAGCAATTAGAAAAGGGAAATATAATACACTAAAGGAGATATCTTTCAACCTTGGCAGTATTGACATCTGAGGCCAGATAATTCTCGGTGGTGGGAGCTGATACGCATTGTAGAATGTTCGACGGGGTCTCTGGATTATATGTGTCAGGTGTCAGGGCCCCACTCCCCCCCCCCCCCCGCGCTGTAACAACCCAGAAATGTCTAATGCCTTCTGGGGTGGGAGGCAAGCCTGCCCCTCTGTTGAGGATCACTGCCCTCCAGGAAAAGCTGTGTGTGCCCGCACCTGAAAGCTGACACTGCCCACGGGCAGGTAGCTGTGGTCCTCCAACATGCTCAGGTACTCGGCCACCAAGGCAGCCGCGTGCACCAGGCACATGGCGGCCTCTGTGTAGCATTTCTTCTTGGTGTGTTTCTCTGCCATGTTCTGGAGCCAGGTCAGCCGCAGATCAGGAGACGTCTGGTAACTCTTGGCAATTCTGAGGAGAGATTGAGAACGTTTCAAGGACAGCTGGTTCATGACACTGTTTTTCTGCTGTGGATGGCCACTTTCCTCCCTGCCGAGAATCCCTCCCCCAACCTGCCCTTAGAGTTTTTCCCCACCTGTTCAGAAAATGAGAGAAAAAGCAAACATTTGTCAGTCATTTTCCATCCACAGGTAGGGTGTGTTGGACCTTGAGAAATAGCATTTACTTCAAGTTTCGTGGGGAAGAAAAAGGCCCAATCAAATGAGGTCTGTCTCAATGGATCTCTAGCAATTTTCTTCCTTTTCTTTCCTTTCTCTCGGAATAATAAGAAAAAAGTACGACCCGTCTATGACATCACATCAGAACCAATTTATTTCTCTAAGTAGTTTCTCCCAAACGAGGAACATAAAGACAAAGTTTCAAACTATTAAGCAAAATATGAATTCTACATAAAATAGTACATGTATATCTGAATATAACTGGGAAAATATAGGAAATAATTCATATGATAATAGTTCTTTTCTCTCATTCTTCGATAAGCAGAGGGTATTTTTATAAAAGATACCTCGGTTGAAATTAGGGGGATATTTCTAAAATTATAATTTTTTTAAGATTTTATTTATTTATTTGAGAGAGAGAGAGTGACCATGAGAAGGGGGAGGGCCAGAGGGAGAAGCAGACTCCCTGCCAAGCAGGAAGCCCAATGCGGGACTCAATCCTGGGACTCCAGGATCATGACCTGAGCCGAAGACAGTTGCTTAACCAACTGAGCCACCCAGGCGCCCCAGGGGGATATTTCTAAAAAGGTGTACATGAATCAACCCACTGTGAATGATTACTTTCTACTAATTTCTCTATATGCTTTTGGATGTCATCCAACTCACTGTACCCACGTGGCCTATAGTAATCACACTAACAAGACCTCCAAGTGACAAACTGTAGGCCCTCAGCTGACAGCCTTGATTTGGTTCGAAAAGTGTACCTGTACATGAGATCCATCAGCATCTCGGGATCTTCCTGGAACTCCCTCATTTTCACCGTGTCGTATAAGATGCTGTTCAAGTTACACAGAAGTTCCTCCACCTGCAAAAAAAAAGCGAGCGCCTCTAAACAATCCTGGCTTTGTCATCCACGGTGACAAGCCAGGGCTGCATTGGAAGGGCACCCGACAGCCATGGGCGGGCTTCTCGGTGGGAGCAGAACTCGCAGGTGGAGGAGAGCCGGGATGGGCTGTCCATGGCCTTCGCCTTTGGAGGTCCCTGTGCTTCGGAGGCCCAGATGTGAGTTGGCCCTTGGGATCCATGATTTAGCCCTGAATCCTTACACTATCTTCCCTCTTTTTGTTTAAAGTAACTTGAAATAGTTTCAATTATTTGCCACCCAAAAGAGCCCCCAGCTGTACTTTGGAATATCAGGGGTCTTTACACCAATAGGAGGCAGCTTAGGACTTCTGCTTACACTATATATATATATATATATATATATACCCATATATGTATATGGGTATATATATATACACACACATACTATATATATTTATATTTATAAATAAATATAATACAATAATGTGTGACATATATAACAGTGTGCTATATATTAAATACAATATACAGTGTGCTAGATATTAAATACATGTGTACACATAATATTTATATATTTTGTGTGTAACATAACTGTTACATAATTACATATTATATGTGTTACATAAATTCACAATATACAAACACACATACATATATATACACAAGTTTATATGGCTGATCCCGAACCTCCTGTGTGTGAGGTAAGGCGTGCTCTTCAGCTTACCTGGGTGGGGAAAGGAGTGGCCTGCATGGCCGTGTCTTCTTCTGCGTAGGCCAAGATCGTCCTCAAGGATCTTCTCAGGTACTCCTCGTTAAAGTCTGGTGCTTTGCCCACCAAAGATGCCAGAGACATGGTTACCTGCATCTTTACTCTTGCAAAGTTCTGCATCAAGAAGAGGAGAAGAAGGAACCAATAAGAGGCACTCAGCCTGCAGATAAGGGAAGGCAGGCGCACCAGACACCCGGAACTCCCCAACGTTTTTTTTTGCTCCGTCTCCACTGTTTCCTTTTCTCTCAATGAAATGTGAGCTCTGCTTTGCACGAGATTCATATCATTGTTTAAATGGTTTAAATGGATATTGCTCTGACATAAACCTGTCAGCGGCCTTTAAATTTTCATGGAAGGCTGGGTGGCCTCCATGCTGCAAGGCTGGGAGGTTGCTACAAAGTTGGGTCTCAAAAATGGATCCTTTTGTACCAAGATTCCTCTTCTTGGGACATGACTTAAACTGGAAAAAGGAACAGTATCTCCATGGCCACATTTTCTGAGATTCTGGACCCTGGACAGGCAGTGAGGTTCTGTTTCTCCTTCCCTTCTAGCCCTATGGAAAAATATGGTTATCCTGCAGGCCCCAAGAAAATGCCCTAATACTGTTGGATTCTTTTTTTTTTTTTTTAATTTATTTATTTGTCAGAGAGAGAGAGAAGAAAATGCCCTAAATATTTTCAATAATTATGTCTCACACATGATGAGGATCCTATCTTTTTCCCATGGGCCAATTTGTCTTTTAAGATCTCTTGGGGATGCTCATTAATATGACCATGAATGTAAATAATCTAGATAAACTAAAATCTAGATAAATCTAAATAAACTAAAATCTAGAAAAACTAAAGCAAAGGTTAACTCTTCTGCAATAAAGCATAAATCCAAAGGCTGCAAAGCTTCAGTTAAAACTCAGGGACAGATGATGCTGATCATTCAAACTCTCATCCACAGGTCACACTGGTCCCATGCAATCAGATTTTGGAAACAAGACAAACACTGCTGAATTCTTAGCCTGCCTGGTGTATTTTTCCCCACAGAAGACAACTTTTAATCTACCTATATTCACTCGGTTGTCCTTGAAACACACAGATGGAAACCATTGCCTTCACCAGTCTCCATCTTCACTTCTGGTTGCAAACTCAAAAGCCTATCCATCTACACCATCAACTGTCTCCCCATCACATGTGACAGATGGAAAGGGCGATCCTGCAAATTTTTCCTCAGCCAACGTTTGCACTGACTTTGGGTCACTTGCAGTGATTCTGGGTCCCTCCCGCCGGTGGGAGCTCTTACACTGGTGGCTCCAAAGCTGAACCTCATGAGCAGGTAGAGGGTGGCACAGGCTTGGCTCCGGGTGACGTCCATGCTGCTGCTGCAGTGGTGTAGGACTCGCTGGCACAGGTCCGCACACTGTTCCACCTCCTCCTCAAACAGCAAATCCCCAAACTAGGAGAGACACAGAGGCCATGAGGCAGCCCTTGGCCCCTTCGTATTTTGTCTGGACTGGATGCCTGCTGAAATAGGCAATGTCTGCCGGGACAAGCAGAGAGGCTAGAAGAATTCATGCATTGCTCCACAAAGAAAATGAGCTCCTTGAGTCCGAAGAAGAATGCAAACCACAGAGTCCACCTAAGATTTAATTATGAACCACACAACTAAGATCAGGGCTGTGTAATTCACCGCAGTGTTATTCAGGCTACATGTACCGGCAAAGTCACCTCTATATAGGAATGACCTACGTTTTCTGAGCCCCCGGGAAAGGACTGGTGACTAAGAAAGAGAAAATCATCCTGAGAAGGGAGAGCAGAAGAATCCTACTTTCTAAATGTAACTGATCCTGGGATTCCTGGTTGGCTCAGTTGGAAAAGCATGCTACTCTTAATCTCGGGGTCATGAGTTTGAGCCCCTGCTGGGTGTAGAGATTACTTAAATAAATAAATAAACTTAAAACAAAATGTAAAAGATCCCATTAAGTAGGTACCAACTGGGAGTTTTCCAATCCAGGGGGAGAAAGTAAACTGCATTAGATCACTTGATTTCAGGAAAATCTATATTCTTCAGGCTATGAAAAATTTACTTCTAAATCTTCTCTCATTTTCCGACAAGACACTTTAAAACTTACTGATAGGCGCTGGCGTTTAGGACTGTAATCTCACCCAGATGCGGTACTGGAAAGGGTGAAAGGTAAGGGTGTGAGGTTGCATTTGCTCTCCTGTCTCCAGTGAGTGGCCATGTCAAATGCCTATAGTTCTGTCCACATTTTAAGCGGGAGACCCACTGTTGTTTTTCACAGTGACTTCTCAAAAAATCAGGGCATTCACTTTATTCTTAGAGAGACTTAAAACCTTTACCTTGATGTCACTTTATGCTGTGTGGGTTTGGGGACACCTGAGAGGAGAATGTGTGAAACCAGGTGAAACTCTCAGCTCTTAATTAGGAATAAGAAAACGAGCAGCCCGTGTTTACCTTGGCAATGAGAGCCCGGAGTGTCGCAAAGCAGTGAGTCAGGTAGGTGGTGCTCTGATCGCAGCTCAGAGAATTCACCAGCACCCTGAGAACACCTCCCAGCAGGCTGTCTTTACAGTCCAGAGCCGAGCTTGCCTGGGGGGAACGGAAGAAGAGCATCACTGAATCCCTGTGCCATGCCAGAGAGCGGAAGGGTGAAGACATAAGTTGGCCCTCTTGACAATTAGCACAGTGATGCTGAGATCCCATCTCTCTTAGTCTAAGATCTTCAGGGTTTGGCCACCACACACATCATCCATTACCATGACAGCTGAAGACCTATATCCAAATGACTTTATTATAAAACTCCCAAATGATTTGGGATTTATGCCCAGTTCCGGCTGCTAAACTACGTTATGAGGACACCTCCTCCCCCATCCCAGACAACAGCTCTTGGAATGTTCTTCCTTTATATTGAAGGCACAGCTTTCCTTGTGGGCTTCAAAGCACAACTGTGGGCTTCCCAGTACAAAAGGGGCTGCTTGATGGCAGCAGTGTTTCCAAATAGAACAGCGAGACTACTCCCACTGAAGATAATGACAGATAGATGCCATTTCTTTGGGGGGGAAAAAAAAACAACATTACTGTGAGGACTGATAAGTGTATAGCAATCAGAGCAGCGATGTATAGAGATATAATCAAAATGAGACCAAGTGTTTAAGATATCAAAGACACCACATACCTTTTGTCTTTCTGTTTATGTAACAATTATTTTGATTTTAGACCACTTAAAAGTAGGATAACTAAGGTTTCCCTGGGTTTCAACAATATTTCCTCTTCTAGTTCCCAAAAGCATCCCTGGATCTACCCGAATAAATGGTTTCTCCCTGGAAACATGGAGGGACTCATTTCTCAGGTTCACCAACACCCCATTATCCCCTAGACTTCTTGGGAATTTTTGGAAACACTCACTTAGCAGATAAAATTAGTCTGGTAAATTGTCTTACTGCAACGTTCACAGTGGCACTATGCTTTTCTGCAGTGGGGATGGCAAATTCATGGTACAAGTGATTTTCCTTCCCCAACCGGGGTCCAAAGTAGACCGCATTACTCAGACCCAGCACCTCTGCCACCTGGTCCAGTCATAATCTTGGCTCCCATATGAGATGTCAACCTTAATTCAACTGGGGTTGTCCCATCAAAAAACAAAAACAAACAAACAAACAAACCACCTTAGCTCGCATCCCTATTCTAGATCATCATCTACGAGCCCCCATCTGTGTTATACGCTTGGTACACACTTGGCATATTTAACTACAGGGTCACCTTGTCAACACCCAAGGGAGCAGCGAGTCAAAGAAGCCAGAAGAATGTCAATTATCTCTGGAATTTGTAAGGTGAACAGTATCGTAAATGGTTAAAAAAAAAAAAGACATTTGGGGATCACATTTCTCTCCCAGTTATCTATAAAGAGTTCCTTATTAAATTCCAGTGAACATGTCGAACAGATCAGGTGTGTGTTGTCCTCACCTGGATAATGTTCTCTTGCATATCCAGGATGATTAAGTTCGCTTCTGTAGCCAGATTGCCACTGATCAGGGCTTCTTGATCTAACTCTGCCTTTGTTCTAAGAAAGAAAAAAAAAAAGAGGTCAAATTAAAGAGCCTATCAAAGCCAGCTGAGTTCCAGTGATGGCAATCTGTGCCCCAAGGCGTAAAGAAATATTCTGAATAGTTCATCGTGAAATGAAAACAGAGGAGGTGGCCACAGGGCACCAGAGAGTGCAGGGCGCTTTCTGAGATCAGTGCCTGGTGAAAACCATTTTCTAGGTCAAGTCTCCAGGTTATCTGCAGCCCTACTACTACGAATAATGATGACAGAGAAATAGCAATGGGAGAAAAGCAATTACTGGTGGCTACTAGCCATCAGGCGAGCCAATCCGATGCTGTTGAAACCTCGGGCCATTCCTGGATTTCTCGCATGAGAACCAGCTCTAGATGCGAGTCCCCCGAAGTCTGTGCCACAGCCCAGAGGGAGTGGGGCAGGGTGTGCTCTGAGCTCGGCAGACAGCAATGGTGCTAGATTAGGAAAGCTGGTACTTCTGAACTGGGGCAAGCAAGAGTCAGGCTCTTGACGTCCCAAAGACCACCTTGGGGGATTGCTTGGTCAAGGGCGGACCTTTTGTTTTTTTCCCCAGTGGGCAGCAAGGTGGTACTCCTGCGGGACAGGAGGTTCATCGGACATCCCGGTGGGTGTTACTACCCACGAGGGAATGGCAGGGCACAGGAAATTGCCTGGCGCTGCTTCTCCTCGAGGTTTCTGTCTTGAGAAACCAGAACATTTCAGGCACTGTTCAATGACTCCTATGAAATCTAAGTGATGCTGGAAAGGGATATCTTGTAACATCTAAATTTAGTGGCCAGGAAAGGAAAGTGTGAGGAAGTCATTTCCCCAAGATGCCCCCGAGGCTAAAATGTTGCCCCAGGGGTTGGGGTGAGCCCACAAGTCTTGTCGAAGACCAGCACCTAGTTGTTCCTGAGTCCCCTTCACCCAACCGTGGGAGCTATGCCACTGCTTATTCCCTGCTGAGGGCTCAGAATAAATATTTCTGTTTATTTAAAAAATAAAAAATGTTTTAAATGTTTTCAAGCCACGGCGCCTTGGGGGCTCGGTCGGTTGAGCATCTGTCTTTGGTTCAGGGCATGATCTCGGGGTCCTGGGATCGAGCCCCGCATCGGGCTCCCTGTTTGGCGGGGGGCGGGGGGCCTGCTTCTCCCTCTCCACCTGCTTGTGCTCTCTCTCTCTGACAAATAAACAAATAACATCTTTAAAATTTTCAAGCTTAGGACAGGCTCTTGGGTCCCAAGGGGCTCTACGTTGTTTTTCATTCTGCAAGTGATAATATTTGCATAAGAAAACTGAAATATAGAAGCTATTATTTAAAAATGTATTGGTAGATTTAGGTTTTGAGCAGGGCTATGAGACAGAAACACAATGAAGGAAACAAATGTCATTCTCCATTTTGCCACAGTCATACTAAAGAAAGCCAAAAGAAACAGGTGAAAGTAATGGAAAATATTTTTTTGACCCAATACAGAAAAAGAATTGTCCCCATGTAATCACTATGAAAATTACTAATGAGAACTTTTCCATTCCTTCACAGGTGCTAAATCATCAAATCTGGCCTGTATGTTTTATTTGTAGCACTAATGAGGCTACTCTATGGGACAAAGCAGACCTAGATCTGGTTTTCATTTTTGTTGTCAAAGTTTTTCAATTGTGGTAAAATACACATAACATAAAATTTCCCACCTGAACCATTTTTAAGTGTACAGTTCAGTGGTATTAAGCGCATTTGTATTTTCTTGCAGCTCTCATTGCCATGTATCCAGTTTTTAGAAAGCCTACCACCCAGTCCTTTAAGACGCTGGTTCTAAAATTGGACTGGACAGCAGAATTGCTGAGAGAGTTTTACTGAACACTGACTTCTGGGTCCTACTGCGGGAGGTTCTGAATACATTGTTCTGGGGTCCATCTGGACCCGGGCAGCTTTAAAATATCTCCTAGAGATTCTAACCTATAGCCTTGTTGAAAATGACTGCTCTAAAAGAAACGGATCCAAAATAATTGAAAAATGATCTGAAAGAAAAAGGTGAAAGACCCCACTATTATTACAAAAAGTATTTTCAAATAGCTAAACCTTACTATGGTTTCTCTCGAAAAAGAAAAGAAAACAAAAACAAACCAAAAAAAACCCCATATCATCCCGACTGGGGAGTGCTGGGAGGTCCTGCATGGAAAAGCTCAGTGTGGTGTTATTTCTGCAAGCAAAAGGGAAAGGTTCCCCAAACCTTAGTTTACACAGCCCGCGCCAAACATGTCTTGTTAGGCTCCTCTCCTAATCTCAGACAGTAAACGGCCCAAGCCCCTAAGTGGTTCTATAGCACAGAACTCCACACGCATTTCTCTCATTTTGTTTTTGGGGGAAGTGAGAGGGGTGCATGACCTGAACTAGAACGTATAGATTC
>PISX010012476.1:17847-60785 GCA_004024625.1 Mellivora capensis | reverse complement strand
TGTGTTGAGTTTGAGAAGTTCTTTATAGATCCTGGATATCAACCTTTTGTCTGTACTGTCATTTGCAAATATCTTCTCCCATTCCGTGGGTTGCCTCTTTGTTTTGTTGACTGTCTCCTTTGCTGTGCAGAAGCTTTGGATCTTGATGAAGTCCCAAAAGTTCATTTTTGCTTTTGTTTCCTTTGCCTTTGGAGACATACCTTGAAAGAAGTTGCTCTGGCTCATATCAAAGAGGTGACTGCCTATGTTCTCCTCTAGGATTCTGATGGATTCCTGTCTCACATTGAGGTCTTTTATCCATTTCGAGTTTATCTTTGTGTACGGTGTAAGAGAATGGTCGAGTTTCATTCTTCTACATATAGCTGTCCAATTTTCCCAGCACCATTTATTGAAGAGAACGTCTTTTTTCCACTGTATATTTTTTGCTGCTTTGTTGAAGATTATTTGACCATAGAGTTGAGGGTCCATATCTGGGTTCTCTACTCTCTTCCATTGGTCTATGTGTCTGTTTTGATGCCAGTACCATGCTGTCTTGGTGATCACAGCTGTGTAGTAAAGCTTGAAATCAGGTAATGAGATGCCACCAGTTTTATTTTTGTTTTTCAACATTTCCTTAGTGATTCGGGGTCTCTTTTATTTCCATACAAATTTTAGGATTATTTGCTCCAGCTCTTTGAAAAATACTGGTGGAATTTTGATCAGAATGTCATTAAAATTATAGATTGCACTACATAGTAGAGACATTTTAACAATGTTTATTCTTCTGATCCAAGAACAGGAATGGTCTTCCATCTTTTTATGTCTTCTTCAATTTCTTTCATGACTGTTCTGTAGTTCCTCGAGTACAGATCCTTTACCTCTTTGGTTAGGTTTATTCCCAGGTATCTTATGGTTCTTGGTGCTATAGTAAATGGAATCGATTTTCCAATTTCCCTTTCTGTATTTTCATTGTTAGTGTATAAGAAAGCCACTGATTTCTGTACATTGACTTTGTATCATGCCACATTACTGAATTGCTGTATGAGTTCTAGTAGTTGGGGGTGGAGTCTTTTGCATTTTCCATATAAAGCATCATGTCGTCTGCAAAGAGAGAGAGTTTGACTCCTTAATTGCCAATTTGGATACCTTTTATTTCTCTTTGTTGTCTGATTGCTGTTGCTAGGACTTCTAATACTATGTTGAACAAGAGTAGTGAGAGTGGGCATCCTTGTCGTGTTCCTGATCTCAACGGGAAGGCTGTGAGCTTCTTCCCATTGAGGATGATGTTTGTTATGGGTCTTTCATAGAAAGATTTTATAAAGTTCAGGAATTTTCTCTCTATCCCTATACTTTGAAGCATTTTAATCAGGAACGGATGCTGGATTTTGTCATATGCTTTTCCTGCATCAATTTAGAGGACCATGTGGTTCTTCTCTCTTCTCTTATTGATTTGTTTTATCACACTGATTGACTTGCGAAAGTTGAACCACCCTTGTAAGCCAGGAATGAATCCCACCTGGTCATGGTGGATGATCTTTTTAATGTGCTGTTGGATCCTGTTTTCTAGGATCTTGTTGAGAATCTTAGCATCCATATTCATCAATGATATTGGTGTGAAATTCTCCTTTTACGTGTGGTCTTTGCCTGGTTTGGGGATCAGGGTAATGGTGGCTTCATAAAAAGAGTCTGGAAGTTTTCCTTCTGCTTCAGTTTTCTGAAACAGCTTCAGGAGAATAGGTGTTATTTGTTCTTTGAAAGTTTGGTAGAATTCCCCCAGGGAATCCTTCAGGTCCTCGGCTCTTGTATTTGGGAGGTTTTTGATCACTGTTTCAATCTCTTTACTAGATATTGGTCTATTCAGGTTGTCACTTTCTTCCTGGTTCAACTTTGGGAGTTTATATTTTTCCAGGAATGCATCCATTTCATCTAGGTTGCTTAACTTATTGGCATATAACTGTTGATAATAGCTTCTGATGATTGTTTCTACTTCCTTGGTGTTAGTTGTGATCTCTCCCTTTTCATCATAATTTTATTAATTTGAGCTTTCTCTCTTTACTTTTGGATGAGTGTAGCCAATGGTTTATCAATCTTATTGATTCTTTCAAAAAACCAGCTTCTAGTTTCATTGATCCGTTCTACTGTATCTCTAGTTTCTACCTCATTCATCTCTGCTATAACCTTGATTATTTCCCTTCTTGTGTGTGGAGTTGGTGTAATTTGTTGTTGATTCTCCAGTTCTTTAAGGTGTAGAGACTGCTGGTGTATTCTGGGTTTTTCAAATTTTTTGAGGGAGGCATGGATGGCTATGTATTTCCCCTTTAGGACCGCCTTTGCTGTATCCCATAGGTTTTGGACCGAAGTGTCTTCATTCTCGTTGGTTTCCATGAATTATTTAAGTTCTTCTTTGGTCTCCTGGTTGATCCAAGCATTCTTAAGCACGGTGTTCTTTAGCTTCCAGGTGTTTGAATTGCTTCCAAACTTTTCCTTGTGGTTGAACTCCAGTTTCAAAGCATTGTGGTCTGAGTATATGCAGGGAATAATCTCAATCTTTTGGTATCGGCTGAGTCCTGATTTGTGACCCAGTATGTGGTCTATACTGAAAAGGTTCCATGTTCACTTGAGAAGAATGAGTATTCTGTTGTTTTAGGTTGGAATGTTCTGTATATATCTATGAGGTCGATCTGGTCCAAAATGTTGTTCAATGCTTTTGTTTCTTTATTGATTTTCTGCTTGGATGATCTGTCTATTACTGAGAGAGGCGTGTTAAGATCTCCCACTATCAATGTATTCATATCAATATGACTCTTTATCTTGATTAATAATTTTCTTATGTAATTTTCTGCTCCCATATTGGGGTCATAAATATTTACAATTCTTAGATCATCTTGGTGGATAGTCCCTTTAAGAATGATGAAGTGTCCTTCTGGATCTCTGACTACATTCTTTAGTTTAAAATCTAATTTATATGATATGAGAATTGCTACCCTTGTCTTCTTTATAGGCATATTGGCATGAAAGATGTTTCTCCATCCCCTCACTTTCAATCTGGGTGTATCCTTAGGTTCGAAATGGGTCTCCTGTAGACAACATATGGATGGGTCCTGTCATTTTATCCAATCTGCAACCCTGTGTCATTTTATGGGCGCATTTATTCCGTTCACGTTGAGGGTGATTATTGATAGGTACGTTTTTATTGACATCGTGTTACCTTTGAAGTCTTTCTTTCTGTAGATTGCCTCTATATTTCTGTACAATGATATTCTTGGGGTTTTTCCTCTTTTATAGAACCCCCCTTAATATTTCCTGCAGTGTCGGCTTGTTGTTTGCAAGCTCTTTTTAGCCTTGACGCTCTTGGAAACTCTTTATATCTCCATCCATTTTGAATGTCAGTCTTGCTGGATAAAGTATTCTTGGTTGCATGTTTTTCTCATTTAGTTCCCTAAATATATCTTGCCAGCCCTTTCTGGATTGCCAGGTTTTTCTGGACAGGTCTGACGTTATTCTGATGGCTGTTCCTCTGTATGTAAGGAGCTTCTTTGTCCTAGCTGCCTCCAAGAGAGTTTCTCTAGAATTATAATTCCTCTTTCTTACTATCAGGTGTCTCGAGGTGTTTCAAGAATCTAAAATCTTGGAGGGGTGGGACTGTTCTGCCTCTCAAACATGAATGCTGTTTCCATTGGCGATATTTGGAAAATTTTCATGAAGACCGTGTTTGACAATATCTTCTAGACTTCTTTCTTTCTCCTACCCTTCAGGTATTCCAATAATTCTGATGTTGGAACATTTCCTGGCATCATTTATTTCCCTGATTCTGTTTTCGTGGCTTCTAAGCTGTTTGTTCCAGGCTTCCTCCTTATCCTTTCTCTCTATTTGTTTGTCCTCCAGATCACTAATTCTATCTTCTGTCTCAGTTACCCTAGCTTTTAGAGAATTTAGATTAGATTGGAACTCATTGAGAGCCTTGTGAACATCATCCCTGGTGGCTTTCAGTTCTGCCCTAATATTGTGAACATCATCCCTGGTGGCTCTCAGATCTGCCCTAATCAATTCCATTTGGTCGTCCATGGCTTTCTCCAATCTATCTATTGCCTGGATAATTGTTAGCCTGAATTCTCTTTCCGACATAATGTCTATGTCGGTAGCCATTAGCTCTGTTGCAGAGGGTCCATCCTTTGAATTTTTCTTCTGTTGGGCATTCCTCCTCCTAGTCATTTTGGAGAGCGATGGCTGAATGGTTGTAGCTGGATGTATTGACCTTGATGCAGTGAAGATACCCCCTGGAATCCTTCTGAGCAATCAAGAGTCCCCACCCAAATGAAAGAAAAAAAGAAAGAGAGAAAGCAGAAAAAGAGAGAGAGAGAGAGAAAGAGAGAGAGAGACAGGAAAAAGAAAGAAGGATAAAAGAGAAGGCTCAGCCCAAATGGGCCCCAAGGTAAGGTTTGTGAAGTATACAAATAAAAACAGACAAACAAGACTCATAAAAGTATATGACAAGAGAAGAAAATAATATATACATATATATGTAGAAGCAAAACAAGGAAACAAACAGACAAACAAAAAAAAAAGAACCTCATCAAAAAGAGCCCTAAGTATAAGATTTATATACTACCAGGACAAACACAAATATACAAAAATACTGGTAGGAGAAAAAGATGGGAGAGTGGTTGTAAATTCTCAGTGTGGGCCTGGAAGGTTATTTCGATTCTTCCTGGATGTATCTTGATATCTTATTTAAAGGACATAACTTTCCTAAGATAACAGGGGATTAAAAATTGGTTTACCTATAGGGGTACCTTTGATTGGGGAAAGGGGATTACCTTGACGTTTAACTATATGAATATTAGCAAATAAAGGTAAAGAAAAGAATGATCTAAACTAAAGTGAAATTTTAAAAAAAGTATAAATAGAAAAGCAAAAGAAAAACATTGGTATATGTATCAAAAAATTCAGGTTAAAAGGTTATTATGCAATTTGATGTACTGGACGTCTCACTGTGATTGTAAATAGGCTATAAAATCTATATAAAAAATAAAAAAAAGATTTAAAAAAATTTAAAAATGAACCAGAATAGTGGGAACGAATTAAAAATTAAACGTTGTATCTATGATGTAGTAGTGATT
Organism: Mellivora capensis; assembly: GCA_004024625.1. NCBI lineage: Eukaryota > Metazoa > Chordata > Mammalia > Carnivora > Mustelidae > Mellivora > Mellivora capensis. Next base: position 55,686 of record PISX010012476.1, on the reverse strand, counting down.
GTTCTCTTCTCGGCCTGTTGGCTTTCTGGGGGAAGGGCCTGCCGCGTGGGTTTTCAGGCAGTGTTTCCTGAGTTAAGTCCTCACGCCCCCCCTCCAGGGGGTGGGCTCTGAGGAAACCGGGCCTTCAGGCTTTTGTTCTCTGGAGGTTTTTATGTCTGTTCATTTGTTTTCTCTCCCCTTGGAAGCTCCTGATGGTTCTTGAAGGTTTAGAGGAAAGCAAACTGCACCCAGACCTCCCTCCCAGAGAGAAGCCCCAGTCCATTCCCCTATGGGTGCTGCAGAGCAGGTTCCCAGCTGTGATCTCTCGGGACACCTGTGTGTCCTGCTTGTACTCAAAACCACAACAGCAGCAGCTGTCTGGGCAGCTCCAGACTGCCAGAGAGGTTCCAAGCAGTGATTGCACCCTGAGATTTTCCCGCTGGCCCGGGCTGGGAGCGCTCAGACTTTCCGGGTCCGAGAGCACCGGGCTGGCGCCACCGGGCGCCTCTCTCATGAGAGGGAGTGGAGTGCATCTCAGGCTCTGCTAGCGTGGCGCAGCACATGCGTGGGGACTGCAAAAAGGCTGTTTCTGCCCCATGAGGGTCCCAGCCCCTGCCACACGCCAAGCGCCCTTAGGAGGTCTCCTCGTGGCTCAGGGACCAAGACCTGGTTTCTCCGCTGCACTGTCTCTGGCTCAGCGCCAGGGGCGTCTGTTCTCTGTTGTGGACTTAAGCCCCTGTCCCTAACCATTCCAATTCCCACAATTTCACCCTGCGATCCTTTGCTCTTTTTGAGTGCTTTCTATCAGACTTCAAGTTAATGTTGGTCCCCAGTCGTAGGAGACTCTCGTATTGGGGTATTACTGTCCATTGGGTCTTCTCTGGTGGCTCCCTCCCCCTTTTGTTTATCTTCCGATACCAGTCTGGCATTCCAACTCTGCTTTACCTGCCCACTGGTGTCTGCTCCCCCCGTAGAGATCCTGATGTGTAGAATTCTGATCTCAGGCTGATTTCATGGGTGATTGGAGTTCCTTGGTAGGTAATCAGCTCACTTTAGGGTACAGGTTGAACCGGCACCTCCTCCTAGTTCCCCACCATCTTGCCCCCCCCGTATGATATCTTGATATCTTTTAGATTCACCCATGTTTTTGCAAATGACAAAATTGTATTCTTTTTTATGACTGAGTAATATTCTAGATTTCTAAGACAAAATATTTTAGGGATTGGTAAAAATAAAGCCAGTTGCAGCAAAAAAATTCCTAAGGACAATGGAATTCCTACCCCTCTTTATCCCCTAAGCTTATCCCCTAGATTCAGAATATTTTAGCTACAGAACATTAGACACTATACAATCTTTTCATTGAACTTATGGGAAAACAAAATACTACCACCTGAGTAGTCACGGTATTTATTTTTCCTCTGACAGCTATAAAAATTAGTGCCTCAAACTTAGTGCCTTAAAATAATGCAAATGTATTATCATGCACTGCTGATGATCAGACATCTGACACATTGAGCTAAGATCAAGTTATAGCAGGCCTGTGTTTTGTTCTTTTTTTTTTTTTTTCTGGAGGCTCTGGGGAAGAATCAGTTTCTTTGTTTTTTTCCAGCTTCTAGAAGCTACTTACGTTCCTTGGCTCTTGGCTGCCTTCCACCATTTTCAAAGCCGGCAATGTATGATCCTCAAGTCTCTCTCTAACTCTGATCTCTTTTGTTTCCCTCTTCCACTTTTAAATGACTCTTTTGATTACATTGAGCCTGCCCTCATAATCAAGCTAATCTCCCCAACTCACGGTCAGCTAACCAGCAACCTTAAATACATCTGCAACCTTAATTCCTCCTTATAAATTAAACTTAAATACTCACAGATCCTGGGGATCTGGATATGAACATTTTTGGATAACCATTATTCTGCCTGCCACAGTCACACAAGAAGAAAATAACAGATCCAGGACTGGAAGCCCAGACCAGTGGTTTCCTTGAGTTTGTAGGCACAATTGGGATAGCTATTTAGGAGACTCTTTAGAAATATGTTCTGAAGAAAGAGAAATTTGAGTACGTGCCCAAAGAGTGTGAATAAAGGAATTATTTAATTTTATTTTTAATTTAGTGCTTGCTTCAGCAGCACATATACTAAAATTGGAATGATAATTTTTTAAAATTTAAATTCAATTTAGTTAACATATAGTGAATTATTAGTTTCATGGGTAGTATTTGATGATTCATCGGTTTACAATACACTCAGTGCTCATTACAGAAAGTGTCCTCCTTAATGCCTATCACCCAATTACCCCACCCCCCACCCATCTCCCCTCCAGCAATGCTCAGTTTGTTTCCCGGAGTTACGAGTCTCTTATGGTTGGCTTCCCTCTCTGGTTTTATCTTATTTTATTTTTTATTATCTTCTCCTATGTTCATCTTTTTAAAAAGATTTTATTTATTTATTTGTCAGAGAGAGAGAGCACAAGCAAGTGGCAGGCAGAGAAGGCATAGGGAGAAACGGGCTCCCTGCTGAGCAAAGAGTCCAATGTGGAAGTCCATTCCAGGATCCTGGGATCATGACCTGAGCCAAAAGTAGATGCTTAACCGATTGAGCCACCCAAACATCACGGTGCTCATCTTTTTTGTTTCTTAAATTTCACATATGAATGAAATCATATGGTATTTGTCTCTCTATGACTGACTTATTTCGCTTAGCATAATACCTTCTAGTTTCACCCACATCATTGCAGATGACAAGATTTCAATTCCTTTTAATGGCTGGGAGATTATATATATATATATATCACATCTTCTTTATCCATTCATCTGTCAATGGATTTCTGAGCTCTTTCCACATTTTGGTTATTGTGGACATTGATGCTATAAACATTAGGTAGGGTGCATGTGCCCCTTTGAATCATTATGTTTGTAAACTCTGGATAAATACCTAGAAGTGCAATTACTGGGTTGTAGGATGGTTCTATCTTTAGCTTTTTGAGGAACCTCCATGATGTTTTCCAGAGTGGTTGCACCAGTTTGCATTCTCAGTGTCAAGTGGTTCCCCAAGGGGGGGGGGGGAATTTGGCTAGAAATAATTGAACAGAATATCAATAATGAAGCTTTTTTGTAAAGTGGGAAGTCAGATACTACTTTCTCTTAAGAGTAGGTGAAAACCTCTGGTCTTGGTCCCATGGAAAGCATGGAGAACTAATTTAAATGCCCTGGCCAATCAGTCATCAGTTAGTGGGTTTGGAAGAATGTGTTTATACATGGAGTTTCTAGCCTCTTTCCAGCCTTTCTCATAGGTCTTGGTTCTTGTTTGTCTCTCTGCCTATCTAATAAAGCTAGGAGAAAATTAAAAATGGGAAAAAAAGGGCTATGGGCTGGTCTGGGCTGGTCTGGGCTGGTCCTTGGAATCTATTTCTGAACTCATTTTCAACAATACACCTCTTTGTCTTGTTTTGCCTTCTAGGAAAGGACCTGCCTATCTTCTCCATTGTTCTCATCATTTCCCTGTGCTGTATCGTGGTCTTCATCATGGCTTACGTTATGCTCTGCCGGAAGACATCCCAACAAGGTGAGTGATGAGTATGACTGAGTTGCTTTGCTCATTAATTCATTCTGAGAGTGCAGTTAAGCATAAGTTGAAGTGCTAGGCACTTCAAAATGCTCTCAGCATAGTTTGGGATTAAAGTCTAGGGTGCATGCAGACAGACATGCAAGCCAACAATAACAATATGATTTATTGAAGTTAATTCACAAATCTTTGGTACAAAGCCTAGTACAAGCCATTTCTGTAATGGATGGTCTAACGAGGGTGCAAGAGAAACAGAAGTCACAATCCTTAGCCTCAAGTTGCTTAGAAATTATTTATAAGATTCGAAGTAGAAAAATGAAGTTTATCAATATCCATACATAGCAATAAAGGCTATAGACTCAAAGCCTGGAGAAAACAATCAATAATAAAGGTTTCCAGAGAAGAAGAGAGTCAGAGCCTAAGTGATTAACAAGGGCTCTTAGAAGGAGATGGAACTTAGACCAGGCCTTGGAGGATGAAAACAAATTAGAAGGCAGCATTCCAGGAAGGAGAAACTTCAAAACTTAAGGTGCAAATGCTTAAGAGATGACTGTGAGTGAGGTCATCAGTGTAGAAAATACATTAGTAAATGCAGGGGGAAAGGGAAGTTTACTTCTGATTATAGAGTATCTTAAATAGCAGGCTAAGGAACTTGGAATTTTTTTCTCTAGGCCTTCCAAAGGAACTAGAAGTCACCATTGTTTTTAAGCAAGGGAGTGACATTATGAAGGTGCACTTTTCAGGGATATTTAACAACTGTGAGCCAACAGAGCAGGAAAAGAGTTTGGACATTCATTTAAAACCTAGCTACGCCTCAATACCTGCTGCACTCACCATTTTGCTTAACATTAGTGTCTTTTTTTTTTTTCTGTAGCATCTCCTATTCCCAAGTAGTCTGGTTTCCATCATGACTTCCTCCAGCCAAAAGGGAGAAAGGAACCTTAAGAATTTCCTTCTCCTGGGTCTCAAGTATAAGCTCTGGTCTTGGTCAGTTAGTATGGCTATGACTCATGAGGTTGAACTTGAAAGTAGAGATGTCCCAGGTAGCCACAAATCCCAGGAATACTAAAAATTATTAATCATGGTCTCAATGAAACTAGGTATAAACTGTAACCATATTTTATTGTTTTAACCATTGTTGTAACCATATTTTATTGTTTATTTGTACCAGGTTATAGAACCTTTAAGCCTGCACAGAACATAGATAGTTCTCCTCCACAGACACTAGGGGGCAATGGTGATCTACTTAAAGACCTTTCCTGGGTGCCCAGTGGAGATGAGTGCATTTGGGAATGGCTTTGGTCATGGTCCCTGACAGATTAATTCAACCCCTTCTGCCCTGGCTCTGGCCTAGCCAACTAGTTTCCACAAAAACTCCCTGGGATCTTTGGCAAGATTCCTGGGTGACAAGTGTGTCCAGTTCCAGTGTCTCTCTTCCAGCCCAATGTTCCGAGTCAGAGTATGCCAAAGAGGATCGTAACCAACTGTGATTCCTCGACCTTTCTCTGAGAAATTTATATCCCTGTGCTTCAGTTTACCTTCCCAATACCTCCCAATTCCCCCTTTCTGTCTCCCCTTCCCTCACCCTTTGACTGGTAACCAGTGTCCATATTTGGTCACTCCCCATGGAGACCTCTGACTTGATGCCTCCTTCTTTTCTAGAGCATGTCTATGAAGTGGCCAGGTAAGACTGCCTCTGTTTTTCCATCTTCTGAACTCTCCCCTGCCCTCATTCTGTTAATCATCAGCATGAAGGAAAGGGAGGTTGGCACAAACACAATTCTAAGCCCAAAGGCCTTCAGGGTCAGAGCACTGCTTTCTTCCCTCTCTGAAGAACCTCCTGAAGTTCTTTCTTGGCTCACTGATCACACAGGATAATCCAGATCTATCAGCCTCCTGTTCCCAGAATCCCTTGATAACAAGAACCTAAGGGTTAGTTGGCAAATTTAGGACAGAAGTGTGGGAAACTAGAGTCCCAGGCTCAAGTCCCTCTTTATGGGTGGTGGGATCTTGGGCCACAGGACACATGCCAGAGAGGCCAGCAATTCTGGTGAAGCCTGGAGAGTGGCAATTTTCACAAGTGGTTGCCCCAGCGAAGAGCCATCTTCCCAGACTCCAGGCAATGACTACTCTGAGGATCCCTGCCTCGGCCAGGAAAACCAGACCATTGCCCAGATCAACAGTGATTATGCTCACTTGCTGCAAACAATTCCTCCAGATTATGAGCTTTTGGCCACCAAGGACACTGGCATCTGCTAAAAATGTCCTGCTAAGTCCAGGCCTACTGATATAATTTCCTATTCAGCCTTCTGCATAACCATCTTCCGTGCTACCTCTCTTCCTGGATGACCCAACATGTCTTCCCTGCCCAACACTGAGGTTCCTAAGAGTGACTGGTTTTGCCTAAGAAGTTACCATATGCACTTCAGCAAGCCTGCTACTGGGTCAGACCTTAGACCCTTCTATTTTGTCTTCTTCGACTGCTTCTCTTTGAACACCAGAGGGAAGTTCTCATAGCATTAAGACTTGGTCATCCTGCCTCCAGACACTGCTCAACTTTGGCCTCTTGCCACCAGAAGACCAGAGGGAAACTCAGCTTTGCCAGCTCAGAGGACCAGTTGTATTCAGGATCACTTCCCTTTTTTTAGGGCCAGATAGCTTTTAATTAAGATTTGTATGCAATAGACCAGGATTCAGTTTTGCTCCTGAACTGTGACTCTAGTGCTCTGGTATTCTTCTGATGCTCAATAAATATCTAATCATGATAGCAACCTTGGTTGTATTGGTCTTCTCTCAAATACCTACCACGTGATTAAGGTGAGACTAGTTGAGATGTTTGGGGACTTGGAATTATAAATAGCACCTTTTCCTTTTTGGTCTTTCTCTTTCTCACCACACCACCTTTACCTTACTTCAGAGGTGGATCCACCATCTGGGACACAATGAACTTTTGGCAAGTTAGTACCCAACTGCCTTCTATTCCTTTCTCTGTCACCCTGCCATCTCCACCTGGATGACTCTCCGAAGTTAGTTGGACAAATGAAAATGAAGGATCCCTTTTTCTGTTTCAGGGGACTGTAGATGCAGAGAAAAAGGGCTCCCTTTCTTTCCAAAGTATGAATACACCACCCTCAAAGATTTCTACCTCCTAGAATCCTAAATTCTTTGCAGTATTTGTATTCATCATAGGTCATCTTTACCCCCTGGCCTCTTCTTACAATGTAGAGTGAGGGTCAAAGCAAGGAAGTCTTTTTCATCAAGCATAAATAGGAAATAGGAATGTAGGGGTGTGTGTGTGTGTGTGTGTGTGTGTGTGCGTGCGGGTGTGTGTCCATTTGCATGTGTGCCCACATACATACAGCTTTATTTCAGTCTCCTCTGTGAAGACATTTTCTAGGCTGGCTCAACACTGCTTCCTTTCCCTCAGATAATTCATGTTAAATCAACGTCTTTGCTCTTCATGGAAGCATTTTTGCCACTTTTTTAAAAAGATTTTATTTATTTATTTGAGAGAGAATGAGTGAGAGAGAGCATGAGAGAGGAGAAAGTCAGAGGGAGAAGCGGAGGGAGAAGCTCCCCAAGGAGCTGGAAGCCCGACGCGGGACTCGATCCTGGAAGTCCGGGATCATGACCTGAGCTGAAGGCAGTCGCTCAACCAACTGAGCCATGCAGGTGCCCCATTTTTGCCACTTTTTATTCCAGTCCAGTCCCAAGGTCAGCTCAGGTTTTAACAAAAGCTTTTCTCCTTTGGGATGATTACAGAAGTCAAAATAGTACAAAGAAATGAACAAGAAGGAATCTACTGCTTCACCACCATCAACCCACCAAGTCCATGGTCAAAACTTCAGTGTTTCCCCCCATATGAGATAGCTGCTGAAAGGAGCAACTTACTCTTCCCCATCATGCTTACAAGCCTCTAAATCAGGGACCCACCCAATGGAAACCTCAGCTTCCTTGACAAAACAGCTGTGTCCAGACCCCACAGTCTCAGGGGGAAAAAAAGACATTATTCCTACTACCCTTAGAGAAGGGGATGACTATGTTAAGAAGAGAATCCTAATCATATGTCCATTAATAAAAGGAACCCCAAACCCAGGGACACTCCCCTGTTACCACCATAGAAGCTATGGACTCCCAGGGATATTTCAGAGTCTCTTGTCTTAAAAAGGTTAGGGATCATTGATTTTAATTCTCCTTTATTATAAGTGAGGAAATAAAACCTACAGAGGAACAGTAACAGTCTAAATTCACACACATCTAGTCAGTGACAGAACAGACCAGAAAGCAAGTCTGTGAACTCCTAGGAGCATATTTATTGCAGCAGAAAACTTCTGGATATCATCTTTGCCCCAAAACTAATACTTTTTTTTTCCATACAAGACAAGCCAGTAAGAGAGTCTTGGGCATAAGGCTAGCCCAAAGATGCAGGATAAGCTTAAAAAAAAAAAAAAACATGGGATAATAATATATAATTGTTTTAGGTGCATGACTAGTCAGGGGAAGTTTAGAGGAGATTCCCAAGAGAAGAAGAAGATATGAGGTCCCTCTAGGGCAGTTTTCCAAGTTTTGGCCAAGAGATGACCTACAGAAAAAAATTCCACAATTGGATAAGCATGAGAAATGTTTCATTCTATAGCTCCCTATTGGAAATTTCCAATGCAACATTAGACTATTAAAGGCTCTGAAAATCCTGTAATAAAGCACCTGTATAATTTTGAGTTACCAAATAATTCCAAAACATATTAGCCCTCTGAGGGCTACATATGAGCCTACTTTTTTTTTTCTTTCTCCTCTATCTCTGGCTATATTTCTCAGGAGGAAAAACCCTCACATACCCTACATCATTATGATGACAACAGTTTAGGTTATTTTTTTTCCACAAAAATCATAGATGGCATTTTGATCCAAAACCAAGGATAATGGTTTAATAGAGAGTCAATCATTTAGTAAACATTTATTGTTTTCTGTAACCAGAGTACTAAGCTACATGCTGGAATAAGGATGGAAAGGGGAGACAAGAATCAAGGAAACACTGTGCTGTCCTCACAACTTAGTGAGGAATTAAAAAATATCACCTGTAAGAGTTTACTAATAGTTCAAGAGGTGCTATTAGGCAATAGGAGAAAAAAGGGGTACATATGAGGACCAAGGCAAGGAGTGTTCGAATGAAGAAGAAAAGATGTGTAGGTTAACTTTCAAAAGTCCTTGGAGAGCTTGGATTTTGGCTGGACCAGAAGTATGATAAATATTTGAATAGGCAGAAAAAAATGGAGAAAGTATTGCCAGAAGGAAAAAAGACATGGGGAAGAGGAAAAAGATTGATGAGGTCAAAACGTGTTTTTTTTCTTTTTTTTTAATTATGTTAGTCATCATACAGTTCATCATTGGCTTTTGATGTAGTGTTCCATAATTCATTGTTTGCATATAACACCTAATACATGCAATACATGCCCTCTTTAATACCCATCACTGGGCCAACCCATCTCCCCACCCCCTCCCCTCTGAAACCCTCAGTCCATAGTCTCTCATGGTTCACCTCCTCCTTTGATTTTCACCCTTCATTTTCCTCTTCCTTCTCCTAATGTCCTCCATGTTATTTCTTATGTTCCACATATAAGTGAAATCATATGATCAAACTGTGGAAGGAGTCGAGATGCCCTTCAACACACGAATAGATAAAGAGGATGTGGTTCATATATACAATGGAATATTACTCAGCCATCAGAAATGATGAATACCCACCATTTGCATTTACATGGATGGAAGTGGAGGGGATTATGCTAAGCAAAATGTGTTTAGAATTCAAAGCTGTGAATTAGGAAAGTGTCATGAAGCTTGTGTGAAAATTTTGGTATCCTTACTGGGAGACTCTGTAGAGTAATGTGAAGAAAGGAAATATGAATTGAAGAGCACTTCCATCCCTGGGACCTATGTACTTTTCCAAGACCATTATCCCTCCCTCAGGTTCTGACAATATAGAAAGAGTATAGGCTGCAGCTTCAAGAATCACCTCACTTTCCCCCTGGCAACCTCAGATACAATGCTTCAGTTCCTTCAAAGTCACTGAAAATAACTTGTGAGAGCTTAGTTTTTGTTTGGCAAGTGATATTGTATCCAGCCGGCAGTTTATTTGTTATATCCCAACTACCCTGGCCTGGAGCTGTTAGGCATGTGCCGCACTTGGGGTATTTGACAAACTGACACTCTGCCACATGGAGTGTCCAACTCAGCTTGTCAAATACACGGAGCATGACACTGCAGGAGGCCAGACCAGGGGCTTCAGTGGGAAGGCAGGATCTTCCTGGGAGATGTGACCCTGGAGGGAAAGAAAGAAAAAAGAGTCACACCCTGAGCCCCACAGAAACTGCAGAGGATAAGGACTAGCTGAAACATCAGAATATGGAAGTGAGCAAAATAGACATAAGGATCCCAATCAGAAGATGGATCCTAAGGGAAGGCTCAGTTGAGATCACAGATGAGGCCCCAGGGCTCAAGCTGGTGTCCTCAGGCCTATGTACTATAGCTATGGCATTTCTTGGTGTTTTGAGCTTCAGTGGGGCTCCTATGTGCAGTAGGGAGGGAATTTGGTCATTGTCCTGCCTCTCTGACCTCAGGAAAGAATTAGATCCCAGAGTCAGTGTCCATACCCCCTTCCCAACCCTCCCACAGTCTTGTGGTTATGAACATAGACTTGAGGTTAAACATGGGCTTGAATTTTGGCTCTGTCATTAAGTAGCTAGGAAACCTCAAATAAATTATTTCATCTCTCTGAGCTTGTTTTCTACATGCACAAAATGGGTATGAGTACTTACCTAATAAGTTATTGTGAAAATGGCATGAGATAATGTATATAAAGCCTTTAATTCAGTATTTGATACATAACAAATGTTCAAAAATGGTGGTTGTGCTACTAGAAGGAAAGCAAGGGCCATTGACAATTGATTTAACAGGGTCAGGACAGATGAAACAGGAATATTTTATGGTCTCAGGTTTGCTTAACATGCTCCCACTTGTCCCATCAGGACTCAAGAATTGCAGCTATAAAATGACCATCATCTAGTCTTACCCACTCATATTATAAATAAGGAAACTAAAGTTCATATTGAGGAAGAGAGTTGCTAAAGGTTATACAAGTGGTTCACAGTTTAGGCTGTGCCCTATATCACCCCGTTGTGCCTTTCAGCTTTCCTCATTGGTTCTGTTACCTCCCTGTTATGTATATCTCTCTGGGAAAAGGGAGACACATCCACAAGGATGGCAAAGACAAGGAGTAGACTTGGCAGTGAGGCACACGGATGTTTCCACCCACAGCCATTAGGGAAATGAGGAAGCTGCCAGCAACATGGTCAGGTCTGGAACTTCTAGGGAAATTCCCTTGGTAACACACAGATCTGTTGACAAAAATTCCAGGTTGTCTGTGTCAAATGTCTCACCCTCCCTACTGTGGCAATTGATCTGTGAGAGAGTAGCTGGCCTATATTAAATACTGGGATGAAAAGTGGCAAATATTGCAAGATTGTCAGGAATAGAAAACTGCCCCATCAGGTCAGAATGCCCTCTCCCAGTTAAGACAAGGCAAAGGGACTTGTCTTTCAGGAACAACAACAACAACAGCAGAAGCAACAACAACAACAACAACAACAACAACATTGTTGTTTTAAAAACAAAACAAACAAACAAAAAACTCAACTCTTTTAGTCTAATGTATGTTGGTGAGAGGGTGACATGCTTCTCAAATTTGAGATCTAGGAGTGCCTTAAAATATAATACTACAAAAAGTTTTTCCCATCCCCTCATCTCCATTACCTAGTCAATCCACCTCAAGCCACCCAGAAGTGTGTGTCTTTCATCCAAAGCAATAATCTTGGTCACCATGTATGGTATAGTGTGAAGAATCATACAAACTTGGATTCTAATGACTTGGGTACCAACTAGCCAATCATGGCATCAGGCAAGTCTTTCTTTGAGCTTCAGATGTCTTCTCTGGAAATGGAGACAAGAAGACTTACCTGGCAGAATTGTTAGGAAAGTGTTTGGTGAGCTTTCCAGAGCTGCCCATATAGGTGGTCTCAGGCACTTTGGCTCAGTCCCTGGAGCTGTGGGTAGAGGCCAGCCAAGAAATCTGATTAATGGAGTTTGAGTTCAGGATGGCAAGACAGAGAGAACTGGACTGGTGCCTTTTTCTCTCATTACCCTCATTGGTTACCACCTCCTATGAGAAGACCTGGATAAACTGGAGGTGTCAGCATCCTCCTGAAAGCCTTTCTGACTTCATCAAAAAAAAGAGAGAGACAGAGACAGAGAGAATAATATGAAGTGGCTAAAGATTTCTTCTTAGTATACTCAAAGAGTACTAAGGGGCTTAGAGACCATGTTACCCTGGTATTAGTGGAAGGAGTCAGTGGCTGAGCTGAAACTAAGTAGGTCTTATTCCCACTCTTGATATTCTAGTCCCTGACTCTCCATAATAGTATACATAAGAAAATCAGGCTCAGTTGAGAAAGACTGTTCAGACCCATAGGAAGAAGATATGAATACTACATAATAATATTAAGGAACTCTGAAAGCTCTTCCCTTGGTCTAACATACTACATAAAACAACATCCTTTGTCCCCTGACCTACACTGGCAAGGTTAACACAACAAACAACAGGACTTGCACTGCACCTGATCCAGTTGGGCCTCCTCATACATACTGGAGGCAGTATGGATTTTTTTAGGCATGGTTCATCACCCCATTCAGGCCCACCCAGAAATATTTACTCAGCATCACTCTTATGTCCTTTCTCAACAGAGAATTGACAACCATTAAAATAAGGGTTATAAAAACTAAAAGAATATCTAGGTAAATGGCAAAATCAGGGCTACTACTCAAATTTCCTGACCACTGAGTCCAGAAAATATTCCACATCCATGAGGCTATCTCTTTAAAAGCCTGTTTGAAGAAGAAATGTCATCCTCCCTTCTCACTATAAGAATTTCTAGGATAGAAGACCACTAGGAACCTTCCTCTCACCCACCCTTGACCCAGAATCCCTGAAGAGAGTATAAGGAGAATGTGATAGGCAGGTCCAAGCCATGTTTGGAAGCCATGGACACTACCTCAACCTGGGAATCCAAGCAGAGAGAACAAACAGATATTATACCTGTTACTGGAGTGGTGCCTTGTTCTCAGAGGAGGCAAATGTTCCCTGGTGATGAGACAAACTGCAGAGCCAAATGTAACTGAGCTTTTTGCCTGGAGTAGGAAGGCCGTGTGTTTTGAAGGGCCTTTGGTGTCTTCAAGAGGAAACAGAAATGAGGAAGATAAGGCTGAGGTTAGCCAACGGAAATCTGGGTGCAAAATGACAAAACAATGCTGTTGTGAAAGGGTTCACTACTGCAGCAACAGTCCCCACTGCCATGAGCCACCCTCACCCCCCACCCCCGCCCACTCATAGCTGACCTCTAACAGATACATTAATGCTTTCCCAATGTTAATGAGAGAATCCTGGGATGTCACAGATGAGACATTATCAAATGAAAATCCATGTTGTCAAATAGAGAGACAGACCATCTGAGAGATGAAAGAAAATGCCTGATATCAAAAAGCAAATTTGTGGCATGGTTGGAATTTAAACCCACTTCTATCAACTCCAAAACAAGTGTCCTTTCACTGTTAGAATGCCTCCTTATCCTGATATACCCTTTTTACTTTCCTGTGGCATGGCTTCTCACCTACACATGGCTTCTCAGCTACACAATTTGCAGGGCCTAGTATAAAACATAATGAGGGGCCTGCTATTAAAAATAATAATAAGAATTTAAGGATGGTAACAGCAGAACATTAACCCTTGTTTGTGTGGGGTCTTCTAAGCATGGCACCTGGGAAATTTTACAGGTCACATGCCTATGAAGCTGGCCCTTGCTGGCACAGCTCTGACTATAAATCATATTTTCGCATCCAGCCACTCTGAAGGAAATTCACATCTATTAATAATAAGATTATGTGCTTTACATGTGTTATCTCATTTAATCATCAACTCTCTGTTATGATATCATCATCCCTATGAGAGGATGAAGAAACTGAGGCACATAGAAGAGAAATGACTTGCCTACAAACACAAAACTAAGAATTAATGGAGAAGACAGAATTCGAATCCAGATCTTTTTTATTCAAAATGTTAAGCATTTTCTACTCTCCCACAATGGCTACAAGGAGAGAATAAAGTAGTTGACCTTGAGAAGGAAAATATGGTAAAAGACCCTGAGGTTCAACTGTGACTTTCAGGCTTCATGAAAAGTGTGAAAAGAAAGTGAATGACTTCCTAGCACCATTTGTTTGCAATCCTTGGGCAGTCCCCATTCACAGTCTAGAAGACATTGGATTTCCATTATACAGTGCTCTACGTCATGAATCATGATAACATGGCAGAAGGGAGAGATAATTTTTTCAATGTTTTTAGGATATACCTGTGATTGCTTTCAATGATTGCAGTGCTCAAGTCCCAGTCCTTAATCTACATAATGGAAGTAGGACCCTGAGCAGTGCTCAAGCCCTGGTGAATAATCTATCCAAGGTATATACAGTCTTTTAAATTAAGGTTCAAGAGAAAAGCCTATATGCTAGAGCCAGGAAGGAGACTTGTGCCCCAGTCCCAGATCTGTTAGCTCTGTTTCCTCCCTTAGCTTTGATTTTTCACTTATTCAGTAGAAGCTTGACTAGATGTTCTTAGTGACCTGTCCAACTCAAATATTCCCTGGTTTCTTTATAAACCTCTCTATCCCTGCCCCTCCCCCACTGTGGGCTTCATCTTGGGAGAGATTCCCACTTGCTGTTACACTACTTTGCAGAAATTTCCTTCTACCAGAATGATTTATTGGCTATGACCTTGAAAACAGTTTCCCCAGATATGGCTTCTGGAAAGATTCAATTCCTTTTCATTTTTGTTTCTGACTAAAAGCTTGGGGTACAGTCAGGATTGTCCTGTGGGCACTTTCTTAGGGAGGGACTCCCTCCTTTCTACTCACTCCACAGGGATTGAGTAATTTCAGCTTTCCAATCCTTTTTTTCTGATACATCAGTTAAATAATCTACTAACTTTTTAACTGGGGCATTTTGGAGACAATATTTTTACCTAAAATAGTAATTGAAAATAGTGATCAATTTGAACCACACAGTATGTCCATGAACGAGTGCATTAGGAGCCAGAAGGACCTGCAAATCATGCCATCTGTGCGGAAGACCTGAATTAAGGAAAATATATTAGGATCCTTAAAGTTCCTCTTTACCTCACAAGCACAAAGCATGTTGAGAAAGGCCAACTTTGCACAAAGGGAACTTTCCTCTAGGTCTGTTGTCCACCAAAAAGATACACAATGCTTTTTGACTTGGTTAGGGGGTGGTGACTGGGTTGGCCCATTAAGGATGAGGGAGAAGAGAGTTGGATGGAGAGAGCTGTTAGGCAGTTTTGGAGTCCCACACTGTAGACACATCAATTTATTCACTCAATACCAGAATGGAAAGAACAACTGAATTTTGAGTCAGAGTCATTGTGTCTTCCACTGTAGGTTTTAGCTCCTGAGTTATAGACCCACCTTTGTAACTCATTAACTACATGCCCTTGAAAAATCATGCACAGCCTATCTGAGCCTCAGCCACCACATCATACTGAGGGTTTCTTGGGCAGGCATGCACCCAAAAAACTATGTCTTTGAGATAAGTAATTTGACAAAAGTACAAAGTGCTGTCAGAAGAGTGTGATTATTCTAGGGCAGGAGGCAAAGAGATGGTTCTTGGGAAAGTAGATTTTAGCTAGATCTTAAAAGATGGAGAGAGAAAATAATGATGTTCATTGTCTCTGAAAAGCCTTCTTTGACCACCCTTCTTTCACTGAAAACAATTGCTCCCTGTTATGATTGCCTCTAGCATCTAAAGCCTGTTCATACCGCACTTGTGTGTCTGTCTCCCTAAGAACTGCCCAGAGTCAGAATCATGTCTAATCCCTTTTCTTCACAGGGCCAAACATGAAATAGTTATCCCAGAACTGCAAGTTCTCCACCATAACCCCAGGAATTGCTGTGTATATAATTGCACTCAGGCTTCCTCTGAAAAGAAACCAAAGGCTGATGTGATCTATAGGGCACCTCCAGGCCAGGATGGGAAAACTTCATGTATACCTGGGCCTGGGGATGGAAGATTTACTGTGATGTTCCCCGCAAGCTCAGTGACATTGACAAGAGAGGTGGCAGCAATTAGCCTACCAACTACAGCTCAACTTTTTTCAATAGGCTGTGTTGAGCACTTACTGGATGCAAAGCTCTATGCTTGGTACCAAGGGGGAAAAATATACAATAGACCAGTAATGTATATCCAATAGAATATAATATGAGCTATAAATTTTCTAATAGCTACATTAAAATTTGAAAAACAAATAGGTGAAAGTAATTTTGATAATATATTTTATTTAACCCAATGCATCCAAAATGTTATCTTAAACTATAAGCAATTTAAAAATGTATTAATGAGATATTTTACATTCTTTGAAATGTAGGGTGCATTTTGCATAGGCAGTACATTGCAATTTGGACTAGCCATGTTTCCAGTTCGATTGCCACATGTAGCTAGTAGCTAATTGGACAGCACATGCATAAGATGTGGATCCTTCTCTCAGAAACAAGACAGAGGATCATAGGGGAAGGGAGGGAAAAATGAAATAAGACAAAACCACAGAGGGAGACAAACCATAAGAGACTTATTCTCAGGAAACAAACTGAGGGTTGCTAGAGGGGTGGGGGGGTAGGAGGAATCAGGAGGCTGGGTGATGGACATTGGGGAGGGTATGTGCTATGGTGATTGCTGTGAGTTGTGTAAGAGTGGTTAATCAAAGACCTGTACACCTGAAACAAATAATACATTATATGCTAATAAAAAATAATTGATAAAAATAAAGTTCTATATCAGTGCCTCTGGAAAAAAAAAAAAAGATGTAGTCCCTTCCCCCAAGGAATTCACATAAGTATGCACAAGTAACAAGTACTATAGTGAAGGTGCATGTCTAGAAAAAAGAATTTCACCAGAAGTTAGGAGTCCTGGGCTACAGTCTTTTCTCTGCCACTGCTTATCTGTGCGACCATGAGTAAATCCTTCTCCCCCTATGGGCCTCCCTATTTCCATCTCTACAATGAAGCTGGACTAGATTTTTACATTCCATAAATACATGTTAAATGTTTTGTATGTATCAGGCATGGTTCAAGGCACTCAGGATACAGAGATGAACAAGACACAATGTTTGCATTCTTGAAACATGTAGTGTGGTGGAAAGTAGTTATTAAACAAACAATTGTGGGTAAACACGACAATAAAGGGGGAAGCACAGAGGGCTGAGAGAACACATAACAAGGGAAATATAATCCACCAGGCTTGGATAGATCAATGAAACCTCTCAAAAGAAGTAACATTTGAAGGCAGTCTGCAGAATAAGAAGTGAACCAAGTGAATAATTGGTGAAATGCCATTCCAAGCAGAAGAAACAGCGTGTGTAAAGGCTCCGTGATGGCAAAGAATGTGTTATATTCCAGGAAGATAAGGAGACTCATGTGGCTTAGAATTGAGTGAGCAAAGGAAATAATAACTCAAAAATGTAGAGGTAAGCAGGGATCCAAAGTGGGAAAGGTCTTACATACTATCTTGAGGGATTGAGATTTATCCAATGAGTCAAGAATAGCCAGAGAAGGTACAGATGATGTAGTGCCCTTTCATCTCCAGGACAAGGAATTTTGAAATTTAGGCCATGGAAAAAAAGTTAATTCCAACAAATTGGACAAGAAACCTCATGGAAGAGGCAGTGTTGCAAAAGACTCTTTTTTTTTTTTTCATTTTTTTAAAAATTTCATTTCTTTTCAGCGTAACAGAATTCATAGTTTTACACCACACCCAGTGCTCCATGCAATGCATGCCCTCCATAATACCCACCACCTGGCTCCCCCAACCTCCCCCCCGCCCCTTCAGAACCCTCAGGTTGTTTTTCAGAGTCCATAGTCTCTCATGGTTCATCTCCCCCCCAAGTTCCCTCAACTCCCTTCTCCTCTCCATCTCCCCATGTCCTCCCTGTTATTTGTTATGCTCCGCAAATAAGTGAAACCATATGATAATTGACTCTCTCTGCTTGACTTATTTCACTCAGCATAATCTCTTCCAGTCCCATCCATGTTGTTAAAAATGTTGGGTATTCATCCTTTCTGATGGAGGCATAATACTCCATAGTGTATATGGACCACATCTTCCTTATCCATTCATCTGTTGAAGGGCATCTTGGTTCTTTCCAGTTTGGCGACCGTGGCCATTGCTGCTATAAACATTGGGGTACAGATAGCCCTTCTTTTCACCACATCTGTATCTTTGGGGTAAATACCCAGTAGCTCAATTGCAGGGTCATAGGGAAGCTCTATTTTTTTTAAAGATTTTATTTTATTTGAGAGAGAGGCAGTGAGAGAGCATGAGCGAGGAGAAAGTCAGAGGGAGAAGCAGACTCCCCGTGGACCTGGGAGCCCGATGCGGGACTCGATCCCGGGTCTCCGGGATCATGACCTGAGCCGAAGGCAGGGGAAGCTCTATTTTTAATTTCTTGAGGAACAACGTGTGTTGGAGAGGATGTGGAGAAAGGGGAACCCTCTTACACTGTTGTTGGGAATGCAAGTTTGTGCAGCCACTCTGGAGAACAGTGTGGAGATTCCTCAAGAAGTTAAAAATAGAGCTTCCCTATGACCCTGCAATTGCTCTACTGGTATTTACCCCAAAGATACAGATGTGGCAAAAGACTCTTTTTAAGATTCTTTTTTTTTTATTTAGTTTAATTTTATTTTGTTTTCAGTGTTCCAAAATTCATTGTTTATGCACCACACCCAGTGCTCAAATGCAATATGTGCCCTTCATAATACCCACCACCAGGCTCACTGAACCCCCATAACTTAGTTTTTTTAATTTGCCCCCAATTCTGCACTGACCCTTGTCAACAAATTGCCATGAACTCCTAATCAGCAAAATAAAAAAAAAACCTCTCTACTGTCCCTCATCTCCCTCAATATCTTTGCAGCAGATAACTCTGTTGGCCATTACTTCTTTCTTAAAGCCCTGTCATCAACTGGCTTGGATGATATCCTCCCTATTCAGACTGAATTCTATCATCAGAAGCCACACAAGCATGGTTCAGATGAGATGTAAAGATCAGCCTCCTGCCAAAGGATCATAGCTCATGGCAATGACTGCCTTCTTCATTTGTTTCCAAGGTGCCTAACTCAACACCTGGTCCAGGATAGTGTTTACTGATAATTGTTAAATGTGTTTACCTACACTCTTCTGATTTGCATATCTTCCTAATCACTCTTCTTGGTTTTCTTCATGGGCTTCTCTTTTTTTTTTTTATTCTTGCTCCTTATTACATTTCAGTGTGTCCCAGAACTCAATTTTTCTTTGTGTGTACATATGTGTGTCTGCATGCTTATTCACTGTCTATCTTCCCCACATCCGGAACAGTAGATCAAATTGATATTGAACATATCTTCCTGAATGTCTAAGTCCTCACGACTTCAACCTTACACCTCAAACAAACTTGCCCATCATCCTGGAAGGAATCCATATCTCCATGGAAGGAATCCAAGATAGAAAAATAAGTCATCTTTGTCCACCACTATATATTTTCATTAATACTTTAATTATAACAATTACTACTTTTTAAAAATTTTTAATTTTTTTATAAATATATAATATATTTTTATCCCCAGGGGTACAGGTCTGTGAATCGCCAGGTTTACACACTTCACAGCACTCACCATAGCACATACCCTCCCCAATGCCCATAACCCCACCACCCTCTCTTGACCACCCTCCCCCCAGCAACCCTCAGTTTGTTTTGTGAGATTAAGAGTCTCTTATGCTTCGTCTCCCTCCCATTCCCATCTTGTTTCATTTTTCCCTTTCCTACCCCCTAATAGCAGCAATGTCCACAATAGCCAAACTATGGAAAGAACCTAGATGTCCATCAACAGATGAATGGATAAAGAAGATGTGGTATATATATATATATATATATATATATATATATATATATATATGATGGAATACAATGCAGCCATCAAAAGAAATGAAAATTTGCCATTTGCAATGACGTGGATGGAACTAGAGGGTATTATGCTGAGCAAAATAAGTCAATCAGAGAAAGAATTATCATATGATCTCACTTACTACTTTTTTATCTATTTTTATTTCTTCAGTGTTCCAGAATTCATTGTTTATGCACCACACCCAGTGCTCCATGCAATACATGCCCTCCATAATACCCACCACCTTTTAACATGATATTTTATGATTTGCTTTTCTATCATTATATCCAGTGGTTCCCTCGAAGACAATGGTCTCTGTATAAATTAATTTATGCAACCCCAGTTTTTGGCACAGAGTAAGTTACACTTTAAGAAATGTTGGCTGAGTGAAAAGCAATGAGGTCAGCTCCAAGAGTGCCTATATTAAGAGAGACAATGATCTTGTTCCTAATGATTAAGAAGAAAATGAAAAAAAAATATATAAATATAATCCTCATTCTCAGTCAATAACGTCTTTCTCCTTAAAGTTTGGTATTTATTGCCAGGATGATCTTTTAACAATACAATTCTGATTGTGTTATTCCACTGCTTAAAAAATGATCAAAGGCTTCCCATTGCTTGAAGTTAAAAGTTCAAAATTCCTCAGTCAGGTGGTTAAGACCCTTCACAACCTGTCCATAACCTAAATTTTCATCATTCTCCACCTATCCTATATTTCAGATACAACACCTGTACCCTTCCGCATACTACACTACCTTCCTGCATACTACACTACCTCCAAATGACTACCAACCCTCTGGATGTTGGACTCTGTACACCTTCACTGCCTTTTTTTTTTTAGATCTCCAAGCCTTTTAAACAAATTATTTCAAATTCTAGCATAGCTAACATACAGTGTTATATTAGTTTTAGGTATACAATATAGTGATTCAACAATTCCATGGATCACTCAGTGCTCATCACTACAGGTGCCCTCATTTTAATTTTTATTTTTTATAAACAAATTTTTATCCCCAGGGGTGCCCTCCTTAATCCACATCTCCTATTTCACCCATCCCCCACCCTACTTCCAAGCCTTTGAACTTCCCTACAACTTATGACTGACTCCTTCTCATCCCTCAGATCTTACCTTTAAATATTCTCCTCAGGAAATGGCTTCCCTTTGAACCCTAGCTAAATAAAGTAGCTCTCCTTACCCATTATCCCTCACACACTTAGAGCCTTACAGATTTATTTCAGCATACTTTGTACCATTTTGGGTAATTTATATTTTGGTCAATTTAAATGTTTGTTGCTAATTACTTCCCCAGTTCTGGACACCACATTTTGTGATTGGGATCTCTGTAAGATAAACAAGAACTGTGTTTCATTCATAGCCTAGCATAGTACCTGGCACATGCTATGAGATACTAAATAATATTTAGCGAGTAAATGACTAAATGTGCCCCCTGACACACTAAAAGTCAAGATGAGAGGAGATGGTGTTACTGGTATCAATTTTATGATTGGGCTGAAACAGTGAAGCTGAAGGCATGGAAAGGCCAAATAACTGTTAGGTTGGATGGACTTAAAGCCCTAGTAACAGCAAAAGCTCATGTTCTGACCATGAAAGGACAATTAAGTAAGAGCAGTTGTTCAGTAGAGTAGGGAAAGAGGTTACCTCTTGGCCCACATCTCTAGACCTTGACATCCTCAAGTGTAAAACAGAGGTCATAATCTTTGGCCTACACAAATTCCACAGTTATTGTCATACCTAATGTAATAATAGATGTGCAGGAAGAAAGTGGGGTGGGGAGGGAACTCATGAGTGGGTGGCTTATCTTCCACAAGTCCTAGCCCAGGTTTGGCCTAAGGTAGCCTATGTAACCACCTGCTTAGCCTCTAAATTGCAGAGTCATTGTGAAAAGGAAGTCCCAGCAGCAACAGTCTGGACTTCTAGCCCATACCTCCACAGTTGCTCAAGAATGACAGTTGGCTTTTGCATCAGTCCCTCTGTACCATTCTGCCCCCAACCCCACCCCCCATACTGCCTTCCCAAACCCTGTGTGGCAATTTCCAACATTGCATTTCTCCACCACTGTGGCAATGTTCCGATCTCCCAAAGTCTCAGGAACCCTGAAGTGGTTAAGTGGGTGGGAGGAACCAGGTTTTCTGGACTCAACATAAAACCTGATCTATCTGGGAACATGTCTATCAAGCCATCCTATACTCTCTTCATCTACTTACACATTGGGGGTTTTAGGTTAATTTGATAACCTGCATTGGTCTTTTTAGGGCCCAGCATTAGAAATGCAGCTTAGATAAGAACAGATCCCATAACTGGTAAAAACAAGTTAGAAGCCTAGGCTGAGTTGTACCTAGCTCTACCTCACTCACATCTTATCATCTTAATCACAGAAATCATGTTGATCATGCTAGAGGATGGAGAGGGGAAGGCACTCATCCTTAGCAATATCCTTTTCAAATTCTTTCACTTATTCAATTAACAAACACATGAGTACTTATTCTAAGCTAGGTCCCTGTCTAGTGTGGAAGATAGCCAAATAAACAGACTTCCAATTAGCTCAGTGGGCTCATCACTATGACATGTTCAAGGATAATATGTAATATGTTATGTTTGAACTACAATGGCAAAACAGGAGTGATCAACTTTCTGGGAAGGATGGGAACAGTTTCACGAAGAATATTTGAACTGAGACTTGAAAGATAATGAATCTTGGAACACTGAAAAAATAAAATTTAAATTAAAAAAAAAAGATAAATAAGATAGCAAGTAGTTTACAGATAGGGCTGGGGGAAAAAGCCTCATATGCACTCTAGAAAAGTATCCTATGACAACATGTATAAATATGTAGATATATAAAGCAGGTGAGTTTTGGTGACTAAAATTCTATATGCTTTGAATGAAAGATTTATGTTGAGGAGTTACAGGAGATAAAACCGAATAGATGTGTAGGTATACATTGTTGAAGAGATTGAATGTCATGCTGGGTTTAGAATTTGTCTTCAAATCAATGGAAAGTAATTGAAGAGAATGGCAAAATCCATTTAGCATCTCCCCAAAGTATATTTTCTGAATCCAGATTTGAACAACCAGTGTGAAAATTGTGCATGTTGTTATGGGAGCAACAGGACAAAATTTTTGGACCTGAAGCTATCCTGGGAAATCCAAAAACTATGTGCACCATATATTTTTTTTAAAGATATATGCACCCCTGTGGGTTTTTTTTTTAATTTATTTATTTGTCAGAGAGAGAGGGAGAGAGAGAGAGAGAGAGCGAGCACAGGCAGACAGAGTGGCAGGCAGAGGCAGAGGGAGAAGCAGGCTCCCTGCCGAGCAAGCTGCCCGATGTGGGACTCGATCCCAGGACGCTGGGATCATGATCTGAGCCGAAGGCAGCCGCTCAACCAACTGAGCCACCCAGGCGTCCCTATGTGCACCATATTTATGATAAACACTGCCTGAAGACAGAAATGTCCATTTCCATTCCTGAACTATCTATAAATATAGGCCAAATTCTTATTTTGCTTATTTCTAGAAAGGAAGTCAAGTGCCCAATTTTTCTCAAGTGACCAAATATTGGCCAAAATTGAGAAAAGAAACAGTTCCTCAGAAAAAACCAAGATTCTGCTAGCAAGAGAACTATGGGTGGTTGCCAAGAATCCCTGAGATTCTAAGGGAAACAGTTGTATATAGTAATTGCAATTAATATCCTTGATCCTGTGCACCCCATACCCATTATCTCATATCTTATTTTTTTCTTTTCTTTATTATGTTCAATTAGCCAACATATAGCACATCATTAGTTTTTGATGTAGAATTCAATGATTCATTAGTTGTTCTCATCAGTTCTCATCACATCACATGTCCTCCTTAACACCCACCACCCAGTTACCCCATCCTCCCACCTGCTTCCTTCTATAACCCTCAGAGTGTTTCCTGGATCCCAGAGTATCTCATGGTTTGTCATCCTCACTGATTTCCTCCCATTCAGTTTTCCCTCCCTTCCCCTATGGTCCTCTGTGCTATTCCTTATATTCCACATATGAGTGAAACCATATGATAATTGTCTTTCTCTGCTTGACATATTTCACTTAGCATAAGCCCCTCCAGTTCCATCCATGTCGATGAAAATGGTAGATATTCATCCTTTCTGATGGCTGAGTAATATTCTATTGTATATATGAGCCACATCTTCTTATATCCATTCATCTGTTGAAGGACATTTTGGCTATTGTGGGCATTGTTGTTATGAACATCAGGTGCAAGTGACCCTTTTCACTACATCTATATCTTTGGGGTAAATACCTAGTAGTGCAATTGCTGGGTTGTAGGCTAGCTCTATTTATAACTTCCTGAGGAAACTCCATACTGCTATCCAGAGTGGCTATACCAACTTGCATTCCCACCAACAGTGCAAGAGGGTTCCCCTTTCTCCACATACTGACCAACATTTGTTATTCACTGTCTTGTTAATTTGAGCCATTCTAACTGGTGTAAGGTGGTATCTCAATGTGGTTTTGATTTCTATTTCCTTGATGGCTAGTGATGTGGAGCATTTTTTTGATGTCTGTTAGCCTTTGGTATGTCTTCTTTGGAGAAGTGTCTGTTCATGCCTTCTGCCCATTTCTTGACTGGATTATTTGATTTTTGGGTGTTGAGTTTGAGAAGTTCTTTATACATCTTGGATACCAGCCCTTTATCAAATAGGTCATTTGAAAATATATTTTCCTATTCCATGGGTTGCCTCTTAGCTTTGTTGACTGTTTCCTTTGCTGTTCAAAAGCTTTTAATCTTGATGAAGTCCCAAAAGTTCATTTTTGCTCATTTCCCTTACCTTTGGAGACGTGTCTTGCAAGAAGTTACTGTGAGTGATGTTGAAGAGGTTACTGCTTGTATCTCCTCTAGAATTTGAAGGATTCTTCTCATATTGAGGTCTCTCATCCATTTTAAGTTTATCTTTGTGTATGGTGTAAGAGAATGGTCCAGTTTCAATCTTCTGTATATAGCTGTCCAATTTTCCCAACACCATTTATTGATGAGACTGTCTTTTTTCCGTTGGATATTATTCCTGCTTTGTCAAAGTTTAGTTGACCATAGAGTTTAGGGTCCATTTCCGGGGTCTCTATTCTGTTCCATTGGTCTATGTGTCTGTTTTTGTGCCAATACCATTCTGTCTTGATGATTACAGTTTTGTAATATAGCTTGAAGTCAGGCAACATGACGCTCCAAGTCTACTCCAAGTCTAGTTTATATTTTTCAACATTGCCCTGGCAATTCAGGGTCTTTTCTGGTTCCATACAAACTTTAGGATATATGTTCCATCTCTGTGAAAATTTTTGATAGCATATCTTTTTATTCATTTTAATGCATCTGTTATTTATATATTTAAACCTATAAGGTGGACTAGTTTCAGACCAACCTCTAAGGAACAGAGTACAAATGTTATGGGCTGAGTTTTGTCTCCCCACAAAAATTCCTATACTGAAGTCTCCAGAATCTCAGTATGTGATTGTATTAGGAGACAGGGCATTTAAAGAGTTGGTTTAATGTAGGATATGACCATTAAGTTGGGCCATATTCCAAACTGGCTAGTATCACTTTAAGTAGAGAAAATCTGGACACAAAAGAGACACCTGGGATACATGCCGGCAGGGGAAAGACCATGTGAAGATACGATGAGAAGGAGGCCATCTACAAGTCAGGAAAGAGGCCTTAGAAGAAATGAAACCTAACAACAACTTAATCTTGGAGTTCTAACCTCCAGAATTATAAGAAATTTCTGTCTTTTTAAAGCTATTCAGTCTGTGGTCTTTTGTTATGGTGTCCTTAGAAAACTAATGCAGGCAGGAATCCTTTTTTTTTTTAAGTCTACTTTCCACTGATATCCTTCTCAAGGCATCAAGAATGCCTGGCAAAGGGAAGCCTTCTTAATGATCTGGTAAGGTCACTCTCCTTCTCTTTCACCAGTATGACCAGGACACCTCATGGGCAGAAGAGCCTAAGCACTAAGGCCAGTTTCTTGCATCTTTTATATCAGGTCTGAACAAGGTACGTGATTTTTGTCACTGGAATATTTTCTTCTCTCTGTGAGGTCCCCAGGAGTGGTCAGAGACAGAAAAGTCCTGGAAGAAGAAGCATAGGTGGGACATCCCACCAACTTTTAGGTAAGACCAAATGGAAAGGCAGAAAAGCCCTGGATATGAATCAAGAAACCTTGTGTGTACTATAAATTGGCTAATTGAATTTAAAATTTAAAATAAAGAAGGAAATATTCTGTGTTCAGTTCTGCTCTTAAATAGTTGTATAACTCTAAGCGATTAGTGTCTCTAAACCCTGGCTTTCTCATAAAAATGAGGTGATAATGTATATCTTATGGGTCTCTTACAGTGGCTAAATGAAATGTTATGTAATGCATGGAGCACTGGGCGTGGTGCATAAACAGTGAATTCTGGAACACCGAAAAGAAATTTAAAAAAATAAAATTAAAAAAAATAAAATAAATGAAGATAAAATTGTCCCCCCCAAAAGATCTGATTATTATAAATTCTGGAGGAGTTGTATCGTGGATAGTTACTATGAACGCATGCATAATCCCACAAGGGGCACACCCTCCATCTAATCCCAACACCTCTACTTACTCACGAAGAGGCCAAGTTAGACCAAATTTGATATTTTTTGGAAACTGGACCAAACAGAGTCAACAAGAAGCATATGAGCTGAACACTTTGCAGAAAGAGGTGAGCCTGTAAAAAGAATTTATACCCATATTACTAATACAATGGGAACTGAATGTAATCAATAGTGATAGTACATAGGAATGTAATCCTAGTCTCCATCAAGGGACCTAAGTTGAATCTTTAGGAAGTTCCATTCCAGGAATGGAATTTGGTATACAGAAAACAGTAACCTACTCAATTATGTTGTAACTTAGCTGAAGTTACTGTTGTGTTGTCAGAAAGGACATTGGTGGAGAGAGGGTATCCAGGAGGTTAGAGAAAAAGGAGACAAAAACAGAATGTGTCGATGTGGCAGTGATACTATCCAAGGAGAAAGTCCACTGAGTCTATGGACCAACCTGTGCCACAGAAACAGAAATCTCCAAAAGGCTGGAGAGACCAATTCATACAGCTACCCTGGCTCTAGGTAAATATCCCTGAAGATGTCTAAGCCCTTTTGCCTTATTCCTCTATTCTTCAAACTCTCTTCTGCACTCAAGGCTGCTCTCCTGAGTGGTCAGTACATGGATGAACAGATCTGGGTAATTCAGCTTTGTTTATGGAAAATAGGAATTAATGCCTCTGTGCCAGATCAACTATGGGTGAGGTTTCTGGCCTCACCATACTAAATTCATACCTTGAACCTATGATGATCCCTTTCTGAGGCCCACTCTCTTCCAGTGGTCAGCTCTTTGTAATAACACTTAACAAATTGGTGGAGGGTTTTGGATCAGAAGTTCTTACCCAGTTCTGAATTCTTCCTGGTCTTCTTTGTCTCTTTCTCAAACTTCCTTAACACACACACGCACACACACACACACACACACACACACAGAGAGAGAGAGAGAGAGAGAGAGAAAGAGAGAGAGAAAGAGAGAGAGAGAGAGAGAGAGAGAATGGAGGAGATATGGCCTAGAAATCGCCTAGAAGCAGCATGTGTAATCCAGTTTGGGGATTTTGGTAGATAGTTAGCTCAATATGTGTCAGTTGTGAGATGTGGTGGCCAAAAGATAACACCATCTTTGACTGCATTGATAAAAATGCAGTTGCAGTGTCCAGAACTAAGAAGGGAACAGTCTTGTTCTACTGAGCACTGGTCAGACCACAGAATATTTTCTGTTATGGGCACCACACCCTTGTGTGAGGAGAGGAGAGGAACATTGACAAATGGGACAGCCTCAGCCCCCACATTTCCCTAGATATGGTTGTGGGTTCTCACTTCCCCCAGAGCAACCTTATCCTGCAAGATCACCACAACCCAGCCCTGCTTGCAACCTAGCCTCAAGCCATATCAGGAAGCTCTGATCAGCCAGAGAGCCATGAGTCCTGAAGAATTCGAGGTCTTATATTTTTCTGCCTCTCAAGGGTTAAGAACTTAAAATAATGAGTCAATTCAAGTAAAGGACATTCTATTTTTTATAAAGCATCATAAGTAGTAGCCATTCTGGCCACTGTCACCTACCATAGGTGAAACTATTTTTTGTTTGAGGAAGACTTTCTTAGGTTCCAAGACTATAAAGGTATCTCACAGTCAAGCATGAAAAAAGTTAAAATGTGGGTGCACAGAACAGACAAAATGGACCACTTTTCCCAAATTTTTTGGACTTGTAAATATATAAACAGTTTGGAGCAGTTCTTACTTAGTATTGTGATTTTCCTAATGATGGGTGGTGTCTATACAGTGTATCACTGGAGTTTGATGGATCACTCTGTGGCCACACTTTACCCTGAATTTCATGGCTTTTGAAGCTGGAGGTGGTTTCTCACTGCAGAGCATGGCAGCACTTACAAGCCTCTTTGAGTGTGGTGTTACTGTTTTCTTGAAAGATAGGTTAAAAAAAATGTCTGAAGTGTCCTTATCATCCTCTGTCTTACATCGCCTGCTGATGTGGTTTATATTCTTGCCCTAGTTGATGTTGTTGCTCTTGCTCTTATGGATCCTGATATTCATACTATTGCTCTGAGTTTTCATGTTGCTAATATCATTGCTTCTGATGGTATCAATAGTTCTATAAATCCAGTATCACACACAGTCTTGCTGGATTTCCCCAAGTCACAGGTTCCCCAGTTTTTTCAGAAGGTACTTAGTCTATCCATTGCATGCTTTTATTGGCTTCCCTAGAAAGGTCCAGTGGATTTGCCCTGGGGATTCAGGATAGTCTCTGATTCATTTTTGGCCAAAGATTAATAAAGAAGCACTAGATCACTCATTCAACCAATGTTTTTACAGACAACCTTATTTCCTTTTTTTTTTTTAGGTTTTATATCAAGCTTTAGTTTTTTTTTAATTTATTTTCATTTTTTAACATATATTATTTGTTTCAATGGTACAGGTCTGTGATTCATCAGTTTTACACAATTCATAGCACTCCCCATAGCACATACCCTCCCCAATGTCCACCAACCAGCCGCCCCATCCCTCCTACCACCCTCCCCTTAAGCTACCATCAGTTTGTTTCCTGAGATTAAGAGTTTCTTATGATTTCTCTCCTCCTCTGGTTTTATCTTCTTTCATTTTCCACTCCCTTCCCCTATGATCCTCTGTCTTGTTTCTCAAATTCCTCATACCAGTAAGATCATATGATAATTGTCTTTCTTTGATTCACTAGTTTTGTTTAGCATAATACCCTTTAGTTCCAACCACCTCATTGCAAATGGCAAGATTTGGGGGGTTTTAGTGGGTACATAATATTCCAGGGTGTGTGTGTGTGTGTGTGTGTGTGTGTGTGTGTGTGTGTGTGTGTATCATATTTTCTTTATCCATTCATCTGTTGATGGACATCTGGGCTCTTTCCATAGTTTGGCTATTGTGGACATTGCTGCTATAAGCATTAGGGTTCACGTGTCCCTTCAGATCACTACTTTTGTATCTTTAGGGTAAATACCCAGTAGTGCAATTGCTGGGATGTAGGGTAGCTCTATTTTCAACTTTTTGAGGAAGCTCCATACTGTTTTCCAGAATGGTTGCACCAGCTTGCCTTTCCACCAACAGTGTAGGAAGATTCCCCTTTCTCTGCATCCTTGCCAACACCTGTCATTTCCTGACTGGTTAATTTTAGCCATTCTGACTGGTGTGAGGTGGTATCTCACTGTGGCATTGATTTGTATTTCCTTGATGCTGAGTGATGTTGAGCACTTTTTCATGTATCTATTGGTCATTTTAATGTGTTCTTTGCAGAAATGTCTGCTCATGTCTTCTTTGCAGTAATGTCTGTTCATGTCTTTTCTTGTTTATCAGATTATTTGTGCCTTGGTTGCTGAGTTTGATAAGTTCTTTATAGATTTTGGATACAAGATATTTTTTATTTCTTTTCAGCGTAACAGAATTCATAGTTTTTGCACCACACCCAGTGCTCCATGCAATGCATGCCCTCCATAACACAAGCTCTTTATCTGATATGTCACTTGGGAATATCTTCTCCCATTCTGTTGGCTGTCTTTTAGTATTGTTGACTGTTTCCTTTGCTGTGCAAAAGCTTTTGATCTTGATGAAGTCCCAGTTGTTCATTTTTGCCCTTGACTCCCTTGCCTTTGGCGATGTTTCTAGGAAGAAGTTGCTGTGGCTGAGGTCGAAGAGGTTGCTGCCTCTGTTCTCCTCATGGATTTCGATGGATTCCTGTTTCACATTGAGTTCTTTCATCCATTTTGAGTCTATTTTTGTGTATTGTATAAGGAAATGGTACAGTTTCATTCTTCTGCATTTGGCTTTCCAATTTTCCCAACACCATTTGTTGAAGAGACTGTCTTTTTTTCCATTGGATATTCTTTCCTGCTTTGTGGAAGATTAGTTGACCATAGAGTTGAGGGTCATTTATGGGCTCTCTATTCTCTTCCATTGATCTATCTGTCTGTTTTTGTGCCAGTACCATATCATCTTGATGATTACAGCTTTGTAATAGAGCTTAAAGTCTGGAATTGTGATGCCTCCAACTTTGGTTTTCTTTTTCAACATTCCTCTGGCTATTCAGGGTCTTTTCTGGTTCCATATAAATTTTAGGATTATTTGTTCTATTTATTTGAAAAAAATTAGTGTTATTTCGATAGAGATTGCATTAAATGCATAGACTGGTCTAGGTAGCATAGTCATTTTCATAGTATTTGTTCTTCCAATCCATGAACATAGAAAGTTTTTCCATTTCTTCATGTCTTCCTTAATTTCCTTCATGAGTATTCTATAGATTCCTGAATACAGATTCTTTGCTTCTTTGGTTATCTTAGATACTTATGCCTCTTTAGGTATCTTATGGTTTGGGGTGCAATTGTAAATGGGATTAACTCCTTAATTTCTCTTTCTTCTGTCTTGCTGTTGGCATATAGATATGCAAATGATTTCTGTGCATTGATTTTATATCCTGACACTTTACTGAATTTCTGTATGAGTTCTAGTAGTTTTGGAGTGGAGTCTTTTGGGTTTTCCACATAAAGTACCATATCATCTGCAAAAAGTGAGAGTTTGACTTCTTCTTTGCTGATTCGGATGACTTTTATTTACTTTTGTTGTCTGATTCCTGAAACCAGGGCTTCTAGTACTATGTTGAATAGAAGTGGTGATAGTGTACAGCCCTGTTAAGTTCCTGACCTTGGGAAAAAATCTCTCAGTTTTTCCCCACTGAGAATCATATTTGCTGTGGATTTTTCATAAGGGCTTTTATGATATTGAGGTCTATCTCTACATTGTGAAGAGTTTTGTTCAAGAAAGGGTGCTATACTTTGTCAAATGCTTTTTCAGGAACTATTGGGAGTATCATGTGCTTTTTGTTCCTTCCATTATTAATGTATTGTATCACATTGATTGATTTGTGGGTGTTGAACCAACCTTGCACCCCAGGAATAAATCCAACCTCGTTCTGGTGAAAAATCCTTTCCATGTACAGATGGATCCTATTGGCTAGCATTTTGGTGAGAATTTTTGCATCTGTGTTCATCAGGGATATGGGTCTGTATTTCTTCTTTTGGATGGGGTCTTTGAATGATTTTGGTAATTTCCTGACAAAAAGAAAATTTGTCAAATTTACTGGTGTATATTTGCTCATAACATGTTTTTTTTTTATTTCTTTTCAGCAGAACAGGATTCATTGTTTTTGCACCACACCCAGTGCTCCATGCAATGCGTGCCCTCCACAATACCCACCACCTGGCTCCCCCAACCTCCCACCCCCCACCCCTTCAAAACCCTCAGGTTGTTTTTCAGAGTCCATAGTCTCTCATGGTTCATCTCCCCTTCCAATTTCCCTCAACTCCCTTCTCCTCTCCATCTCCCTATGTCCTCCATGTTATTTGTTATGCTCCACAATAATTTTATTTCCTTGGTGTTGGTTGTGATCTCTCCTCTTTCATTCACAATTTTAATTTGGGTCCTTTCTCTTTTCTTTTTGATAAGTCTGGCCAGGGGTTTATCAATCTTATTAATTCTTTCAAAGAACCAGCTCCTAGTTTCCTTGATCTTTTCTACTGTTCTTTTGGTTTCTATTTCATTGATTTCTGCTCTGATCTTTATTATTTCTCTTCTCTTTCAGGGTTTAGGCTTTCTTTGTTGTTATTTCTCCAGCTCCTTTAGGTGTAGCGTTAGGTTGTGTACTTGAGACCTTTACTTATTTCTTGAGAAAGATTTGTATTGCTATATACATTCCTCTCAGGACTGCCTTTGCTGTGTCTCACAGATTTTGAACAGTTGTGTTTTCATTATCATTTGTTTCCATGAAATTTTTTTCAATTCTTCTTCCATTTCCTGGTTGACCCATTCATTCTTTAGTAGGATGCTCTTTAGCCTCCATGTATTTGAATTAATTCCAACTTTCCTCTTGTGGTTGAGTACTATTTTCAGAGCATTGTTGTCTGAAAATATGCACGGAATGATCGCAATCTTTTGGTACCAGTTGAGACCTGATTTGTGACCCAGGATATGATCTCTTATGGAGAATGTTGCATATGCACTAGAGAAGAATACGTATTCTGTTGCTTTGGGATGGAATGTTCTGAATGTATCTGTTATATCCATCTGGTCCAGTGTGTCATTTAAAGCCTTTATTTCCTTGTTGATTTTTTCCTTAGATGATTTGTCCATTTCAGTGAGGGAAGTGTTAAAGTCCCCTACTATTATTTTATTATTATTGATATGTTTCTTTGATTTTGTTATTAATTGGTTTGTGTAGTTGGCTGCTCCCATGTTAGGGGCATATATATTTAAAATTGTTAGATATTCTTGTGGGACACATCCTTTAAGTATAATATAGTGTCTTTTCTCATCTCTTATTACACACTTTGGTTTAAAATCTAATTTCTCTGATATAAGGATGGCCACCCCAGTTTTCTTCCGATGTCCATTAGAATGGTAAATTGTTTTCCACTACCTCGCTTTAAATATGGAGGTGTCTTTAGGTCTCTTGTGGACAGCATATTGATGGGTCTTGTTGTTTTATCCATTCGGATACCCTGTGTCTTTTGATTGGGACATTTAGCTCATTTACATTCAGGGTAACTATTGAAAGATATGAATTTAATGCCATTGTATTGCCTGTAAAGTGACTCTTACTGTAATTGCCTTTGTTCTTTTCTGGACTTACACTTTTAGGGTCTCTTTTTGCTTAGAGGACCCCTTTTAATATCTCCTGTAGGGCTGGTTTGTTGTTTGCAAATTCTCTTAGTTTTTGTTTGTCCTGGAAGCCTTTTGTCTCCCTCTATTTTCAATGACAGTCTAGCTGGATAAAGTATTCTTGGCTGCATATTTTTCTCTTTAATGCTCTGAGTATATTATGACAGTCCTTTTTGTCCTACCATGTCCCTGTGGATAGGTCTGCTGCCAATCTAATATTTCTACCATTGTAGGTTACAGACCTCTTATCCTGAGGTGCTTTCAGGATTTTCCTTTTGTCACTGGGACTTGTAAGTTTTACCATTAGATGACGGGATGTTGACCTACTTTTATTGATTTTGAGGGAGGCTTGCTCTGCCTCCTAGATTTTGATGATTGTTTTCTTCCCCAAATTAGGGAAGTTCTCTGCTGTAATGTGCTACAATATACCTTCTGCCCCCCTCTCTCTTTCCTGTTCTTCTGGGATACCAATTATTCTAATATTGTTTCATCTTATGGTGTCACTTATTTCTCAGATTCTCCCCTCGTGATCCAGTAGTTGTTTATATCCTTTTTTTCTCAGCTTCTTTATTCTCCATCATTTGGTCTTCTCTATTACTAATTCTCTCTTCTGCCTCATTTATCATAACAAAAAAAGAGCCTCCATTTTTTATTATGCTTCATCAATAGTTTTTTTTAAAATTTCAGCTTTGTTAGATTTAATTCTTTTATTTCTTTAGAGGGGGGTATATTTATCCAGAAAGGGATTATCTAATACCTTCTATGCCTTTTTTTCAAGCCCAGCTAACATCTTTATAATCATCATTCAGAACTCTACTGCTGACATCTTATTAATGCCCGTATTGATTAGGTCCCTAGCAGTAGCTACTGCCTCATGTTCTTTTTTTTTTTTTTTTTGAGTTGACTTTTTCTGCCTTGTCATCTTGTCCAGAGAAGAATAGATGAATGATAGAACAATATGATGAAAGGGTAACAATGACCCCAGAAAAATATACACTTCCAAAAAGTGGTCACTTTTCTGTTCATAGAATTGCTGCTATTTTTCAATCTCCTGTTGAATCTGTAAGTGTTCAGAACGGTTTGATAACTATCTGGGTGAATTCCTGGGACCAGAAGAAATTTAGGTCTCCTAGTCTCTGTCATCTTGCTCCTCCACAGCTGCTAACTCTATTTCATAAAGCAGTACCTTCCAAGCAGATTGTGACACTAAAGCTAATGAGAAACAGCCTTAGAGGGTAAATGTATTCAGGAGATGAGATATTCTTTCCTATTGGTTCTGGCTTTTTGAATGAGAGCAACTGATACTCACCCTTTTTCTATCCCAACCTACCCAATGGTCCACCAGCCTGACTACCTCAAGACTTTCAGTTGAGGTAGTTTTCTTTAACATAATTATTTGTAATTATAATTATTAGTAAATATATATTTATATGTATGGCCATTTAATTAATGTCAATCTCTCCCACTTGGCCAATAATAATTTTTATAAGGGTAGGAATTCCCTGAAGTGTAGAAAATAACAAGTGGTCAACAATTAAATAAATAAAAGAATCAACAGATACTAAGAAAAGTCCGCTTGCCTCTCAACATTCAAAATGCTAAACACAAGCTAACATTTTATACATTTATTATGTGTTCTTTCATGCATAAACATATGATTTGTTTCATAGGGAGACAAACCAAAATGGAAAAATCAGCAAAGAATTTGAACAGGAATTTCACAGAAGAGGAAAAACAAATAGTTATTAAGTATATGAAAAGATGAACAATTTCACTTCTAATTAGGCTACTGCAAGTTAAAGCAATAATACAATATTATTCCTGGTTAGCAGAATTTTAAAGTTTGATAATTTCAAATTTGGCAAAGATATTGAAAATAGGTAACCTCAAACACTGTTGATGGGACAATGAATTGGTATAGACATCTTAGAGGCAATTTTTCAGTATAAACTGAATTTCAAAATAAGCATCCAGATGATACTATCTGCTTTAAAATAATCCAGTGTGTATGGGAGGGTGGAATTTATATGAAACAAGGTTGGCCATGTGTTGATAAATGTTGAAGCTAAGTGTTGTGCATCCTATGACCTTATTTCTCTCCTGGTACCTCTCCTATAGGAACATTCCTACACATATGCACAAGGAGGCAAATCAAGGACATTTATCTTAGTGTTTTTGGTAATAGAGAAAAATGAGAAACAATTTGAACCTAGCTCAGTAGTGATGTAGTCAAATAAATGATGGTGTATCTATACCACACAATACCATATATCAATTAAATAGAATGAAATGCATATAGATATCCAAGTCACGCTTTTGAGTGAGAAAAGTAAATTTCAGACTGATATGTTCAAGATGAAACCATTTATATTGAAAATAAACACGGTGAAGACAACTCAAAATAATGTCATATATATGTCATTATGTCATATACACGCACAAATACAAGGAGAGAGAGACACAGAGACAGAGAGAGATGACAGAGACATATATACATAGATAATAGATGGAGATTTTTAGACAGCCAGCTATAAGAATACACACAAATGATAATAGTAGTTATTTCTGAGAAATGGAGAAGAGGACAAGGACTAGTGTAGAGGTGAGACTGGTAGTTAAAGAGAGCATTGATTTTTTTTTATCTTCTTAGTACATTTTATATATTTCAACTTTTACAAGGGGAATACAACAAAATGTTGAGTATATTAAAGTAATTTTGGGGGTGCCTGGGTGACTCAGTGGGTTAAATAAAGCCTTTGCCATTGGCTTAGGTCGCGACACCAGGGTCCAGGGATTAAGCCCCGCATGGAGATCTCTGCTGAGCAGAGAGCCTGCTTCCCTTATTCTCTCTCTGCCTGCCTGTTGGCCTACTTGTGATACCTGACTCTCAAATAAATAAATAAATAAATAAATAAATAAAGTGACTTTTTAAAGTCCCCAAATAATTATTTTTATTTATTTTACTTTTTAAAATTTCTTTTTAGTGTACCAGAATTCATTGTTTATGCACAGCACCCAGGGCTCAATGCAATACGTACCCTCCATAATACCCACCACCAGGCTCCCCCACCTAACCACCCCCTGCCCCTTCGAAAACCTCAGATTGTTTTTTAGTGCCCATAGTCTCTCGTGGTTCATCTCCCCTGCCAATTTCCGTCAAGTCCCTTCTCCTCTCCATATCCCCATGTCCTCTGTGTTATTTCTAATGCTTCACAAATAAGTGACACCATATGATAATTGACTCTCTCTGCTTGACTTATTTCACTCAGCATAATCTCTTCCAGTCCAGTCCATGTTGCTACAAAAGTTGAGTATTCATCCTTTCTGATGGAGGCATAATACTCCATAGTGTATATGGACCACGTCTTCCTTATCCATTCATCCACTGAAAGGCACCTTGGTTCTTTCCACAGTTTGGTGACCAAGGCCATTGCTGCTATGAACATTGGGGTATAGATGGCCCTTCTTTTCACCACATCTGTATCTTTGGGGTAAATACCCAGTAGTGCAATTGCAGGGTCATAGGGAAGCTCTATTTTTAACTTCTTGAGGAATCTCCACATTGTTCTCCAAAGTGGCTGCACCAATTTGCATTCCCACCAAGAGTATAAGAGGGTTCCCTTTTTCCACATCCTCTCCAACACACGTTGGTTCCTGTCTTGCTAATTTTGGCCATTCTAACTGGTGTGAGGTGGTATCTCAATGTGGTTTTGATTTGAAACTTCCTGATGGCTAGTGATGGTGATCATTTTTTTAATGTGTCTGATAGCCATTTGTATGTCTTCATTGGAGAAGTGTCTGTTCATGTCTTCTGCCTATTTTTTTGACATGATTATCTGTTTTGTGTGTGTTGAGTTTGAGAAGTTCTTTATAGATCCTCGATATCATCCTTTTGTCTGTACTGTCATTTGCGAATATATTCTCCCATTCCGTGGGTTGCCTCTTTATTTTGTTGACTGTTTCCTTTGCTGTGCAGAAGCTTTTGATCTTGATGAAGTCCCAAAAATTCATTTTTGCTTTTGTTTCCTTTGCCCTTGGAGACATATCTTGAAAGAAGTTGCTGTGGCTGATATCAAAGAAGTTACTGCCTAAGTCCTCCTCTGTGATTCTGATGAATTTCTGCCTCATGTTGAGGTCTTTTATCCATATTGAGTTTATCTTTGTGTACGGTGTAAGAGAATGGTCAAGTTTCATTCTTCTACATATAGCTGTCCAATTTTCCCAGCACCATTTATTGAAGAGACTGTCTTTTTTTTCCACTCTATATTTTTTCCTACTTTGTAGAAGATTATTTGACCGTAGAGTTGAGGGTCCATCTGGTCTATCCACTCTGTTCCACTGGCCTATGCATCTGTTTTTTTGCCAGTACCATGCTGTCTTGGTGATCACAGCTTTGTAGTAAAGCTTGAAATCAGGCAACGTGATGTCCCCAATTTTGTTTTTTCTTTTTCAACATTTCCTTAGAAATTTGGGGCCTCTTCTGATTCCATACAAATTTTAGGAATGTTTATTCCAACTCTTTGAAAAATACCGGTGGAATTTTGATCGGAATGGCATTGAAAATATAGATTGCTCTAGGCAGTATAGACTTTTTAACAATATTTATTCTTTTGATCCCTGAACATGGAATGGTCTTCCATCTTTTTGTGTCTTCTTCGATTTCTTTCATGAGTATTCTGTAGTTCCTCAAGTACAGATCCTTTACCTCTTTGATTAGGTTTATTCCCAGGTATCTTATGGTTCTTGGTGCTATAGTAAATGGAATTGATTCTCTAATTTCCCTTTCTGTATTTTCATTGTTAGTGTATAAGAAAGCCACTGATTTCTGTACATTGACTTTGTATCCTGCCACGTTACTGAATTGCTGTATGAGTTCTAGTAGTTTGGGGGTGGAGTCTTTTGGGTTTTCCA
>PISX010012476.1:6899-17747 GCA_004024625.1 Mellivora capensis | reverse complement strand
CAACTTCTTCATTGACAATTTGGATACCTTTTATTTCTCTTTGTTGTCTGATTGCTGTTGCTAGGACTTCTAATTCTATGTTGAACAAGAGTGGTGAGAGTGGGCATCCTTGTTGTGTTCCAGATCTCAACGAGAAGGCCGTGAGCTTTTTCCCATTGAGGATGATATGTGCTGTGGGTTTTTCATAGATAGATGAAGTTGAGGAATGTTCCCTCTATGCCTATACTTTGAGGAATTTTAATCAGGAACAGGTGCTCAATTTTGTCAAATGCCTTTTCTGCATCAATTGAGAGGACCATGTGGTTCTTCTCTCTTCTCTTATTGATTTGTTCTAACACATTGATTGATTTGTGAATGTTGAACCAACCTTGTAACCAGGGATGAATCCCACTTGGTCATGGTGGATAATCTTTTTAAGGTACTGTTGGATCTTATTTGCTAGGATCTTGTTGAGAAACTTAGCATCCATATTCATCAGGGATATTGGTCTGAAATTCTGCTTTTTGGTGAGGTCTTTGCCTGGTTTGGGGATCAAGGTAATGTTGACTTCATAAAAAGAGTCTGGAAGTTTTCCTTCTGCTTCAATTTTTTGAAGCAGTTTCAGGAGAATAGGTGTTATTTCTTCTTCGAAAGTTTGGTAAAATTCCCAGGGAATGTGTCAGGTCCTTAGCTCTTGATTTTGGGGAGGTTTTTGATCACTGCTTCAACCTTGTTACTAGATTTTGTCTATTCAGGTTGTCAATTTCTTCCTGGTTAAATTTTGGGAGTTTTTCGTTTTCCAGGAATGCATCCATTTCATCTAGCTTGCTTAACATATTGGCATACTACTGTTGATAATAATTTCTAATGATTTTTTTCTATTTCCTTGGTGTTAAGTGTGATCTCTCTCCTTTATTAATTTTGGTATTCTGTTTTTTTTTCTTTTGGATTAGTTTGGCCAGTGGTTTACTGATCTTATTAATTCTTTCAAAAAAACACCTTCTAGTTTCATTGATGCATTCTACTGTATCTCTAGTTTCTATCTTATTGATCTCTGTTCTTATCTTGATTAGTCTCCTTCTTGTGTGTGGATTTGGCTTAATTTGTTGTTAATTCTTCAGTTCTTTGAGGTGTAAAGACAGCTGGCACATTCTGGATTTTTCAATTTTTTTGAGTGAGGCTTGGATGGCTATATATTTCCCCCGTAGGACCACCTTTGCTGTATCCCATAGGTTTTGGACTGAGGTGTCTTCATTTTCTTTGGTTTCCATGAATTGTTTAAGTTCTTCTTTGATTTCCTGATTGATGCAAGCATTCTTAAGCTAGGTGGTCTTTAGCTTCCAGGTCTTTGAATTCCTTCCAAACTTTTCCTTGCAGTTGTGCTCCAGTTTCAAAGAATTGTGATCTGAGAATATGCAGGGAATAATCTCAGTCTTTTGGTATCAGTTGAGCCCTGATTTGTGACCCAGTATGTGGTCTAGTCTGGAGAAGGTTCCATGTGCATATGAGGCGAATGAGTATTCTGTTGTTTTAGGATGGAATGTTCTGTATATATCTATGAGGTCCATCTGGTCCAATGTGTCATTCAATGTTCTTGTTTCTTTATTGATTTTCTGCTTGGATGATCTGTCTATTCCTGAGAGTGTCATGTTAAGATCTCCTACTATTAATGTATTCATGTCAATATGACTCTTTATCTTGATTAACAGATTTCTTATGTAATTCGCTGTTCCCATACTGGGGGCATAAATATTTACAATTGTTAGATCTTCTTGGTGGATAGTCCCTTTAAGAATGATGTAGTGTCCTTCTGTATCTCTGACTACAGTCTTTAGTTTAAAATCTAATTTATCTGATATGAGAATCGCTACCCCAGCCTCCTTTTGAGACACATTGGCATAAGAGATGCTTCTCCACCCCTTCACTTTCAGTCTGGATGTATCCTTAGGTTCAAAATGGGTCTCTTGTAAACAACATATGGATAGGTCCTGTCGTTTTATCCAATCTGCAACCCTGTGTCATTTTATGGGTGCAATTAGACCATTCACATTGAGAGTGATTATTGAGAGATAGATTTTTATTGACATCTTGTTACCTGTGAAGTCTTTGTTTCTATAGACTGTCTCCATATATTTCTGTTCAATGATATTCTTAGTTTTTTTTTTCCTCTTTTATAGAACCCCCCTTAATATTTCCTGCAGTGTTGGCTTGGTGGTCGCATACTCTTAAGTCTTGCTGGTCTTGGAAACTCTTTATCTCTCCACCCATTTTGAATGTCAGTCTTGCTGGATAAAGTATTTTTGGTTGAACGTTCTTCTCATTTATTGTCCTGAACATGTCTTGCTAGCCTTTTCTGGCTTGCCAGATTTCTGTGGACAGTTCTGACATTATTCTTTTTTTTTTTAAGATTTTATTTATTTATTTGAGAGAGAGGCAGTCAGAGAGCATGAGCGAGGAGAAGGTCAGAGGGAGAAACAGACTCCCCGTGGAGCTGGGAGCCTGATGCGGGACTCAATCCCGCGTCTCCGGGATCATGACCTGAGCCGAAGGCAGTCGTCCAACCAACTGAGCCACCCAGGCATCCCCTGACATTATTCTGATTGGCTTTCCTCTTTATGTAAGGAATTTCTTTGCCCTCGTTGCTTCCAAGAGCACCTGTCTACAGTTATGCTTCATCATTTTCACAATCTGGTGTCTCGAGCTCTTTCAAGATTCTATGATCTTGGGGGAAGCTCTTTCTGCCTCAAGTCCATGAAGGCTGGTGCTACTCACCAGATTGGGAAAATTTTCATTGAGAATTTTTTCCACTATATCTTCTAGTCTTCTTTTTTTCTCCTCCCCTTCAGGGATTCCAATAATTCTGACGTTGGAACTTTTCATGGCACCATTTATTTCCATACTTCTGTTTTCATGGCTTCTAAGCTGTTTTTTCCAGGCTTCGTCCTGATCCTTTTTCTCTATCTGTCCTCCTGATCACTAATTCTATCTTCTGCCTCAGTCACCCTAGCTTTTAGAGAATTTAGATTAGATTGTAACTCATTGAGAACATTGTGAACATCATCCCTAGTGGCTTTCACTTCTGCTCTAATCAATTCCATTTTGTCATCAAAGGCTTTCTCCAACCTAGCTATTGCCTGGATAATTATTAGCCTGAATTCCCTTTCTGACATACTGTGAATGTCCATATCCAATAGCTCTGATGGAGAGGGCCCAGTGTCTGAATTTTTCCTCTGTTGGGCATTTCTCCTCCTGGTCATTTTGGTGAGATATGGCTGAATGGAAGTGTAGCTGAATGTATCAACCATGGTGCAGGCAACGTGCACCCTGGAATGCTTCTGAGCAATCGAGAGTTCCCCCTAAAAGAAAGAAAAAATAAAAAAAAATAGAGAGAGAGAGACAATAAAAAAAGGAAGATAAAGAGGAGGCCCAGCCCAAATGGGCCCCAAGGTAAGATTTATAAAGTAGACCAACAAAACAGACAAACAAAAAGACTGACAAAAGTAGATGACAAGAGAAAAATAAATAAATAAAAGAATTTCCTCAAAAAGAACCCCAAGTATAAGATTTATATATATCAGGACAACAACAAATACACAGAAACACGGACAAAAGTAAAGTATGGGACAGTGGTTATAAATTGTCAGTGTGGGTGAGGAGGTGTATTTTGATTCTTCCTGGATGTATCTTGGTATCTTTGTTAAAGGACTCAACTTACCTGAGATAAAGGGGGATTAAAACTGGTTTACCTATAGGGGTAGCATTGATTTGGGAAAGGGGATTACCTTGAACCTTATCTCTATATGAATATTTAAAAATAATAATAAAATAAAATAAAAAATAGAAAAGCAATAGAAAAACTCAGGTATATGTATCAAATAAGTCCAGGTTAAAAGGTTATTACGGGGGGGACAAGATGGTGGGGAACTAGGAGGAGGCGCTGGTTCAACCTCTACCCAAAAGTGAGCTGATTACCTACCAAGGAACTCCAATCACCCATGAAATCAGCCTGAGATCAGAATTCTACACGTCAGGATCTCTACGGGGGCAGAAGACACCAGTGGGCAGGTAAAGCGGAGTGGGAACGCCGGACTGGTATCAGAAGATAAACAAAAGGGGGAGGGAGCAACCAGAGGAGACCCACTGGAAAGTAATGCCCCAATACGAGAGTGGCTACGACTGGGGACCAGCATTAACTTGAAGTCTGACAGAAAGCACTCAAAAAGAGCAAAGGATTGCAGGGTGAAATTGTGGGAATTGGAACGGTTAGGGAGAGGGGCTTAACTCCCCCACGGAGGACAGACGCCCCTGGCGCTGAACCAGAGAGAGTGCAGCGGAGAAACCAGGTTTTGGTCCCTGAGTTGCGAGGAGACCGCCTAAGGGCGCTTGGCCTGTGGCAGGGGCTGGGACCCTCATGAGGCAGAAACAGCCTTTTTGCAGTCCCCAGGAGTGCGAGTGCGCCGCGCTGCGCTAGCAGAGCCTGAGACGTGCTCCACCCCCTATCCTGAGAGAAGCGCGCAGTGGCGCCAGCCTGGTGCTCTCAGACCCGGAAAGTCTGAGTGCTCCCATCCCGGGCCAGTGGGAAAATCTCAGGGTGTGATCACTGCTTGGAACCTCTCTGGTGGTCTGGAGCTGCCCAGTCAGGTGCCGCTGTTGTGGTTTTGAGCACAAGCAGGAAGCACAGGTGTCCCCAGAGATCGAAGATGGGAACCAGCTCTGCAGCACCCATAGGGGAATGGAATGGGGCTTCTCTCTGGGAGGGAGGTCTGGGTGCAGTTTGCTTTCCTCTAAACCTCCAAGAACCATCGGGAGCTGCCAAGGGGAGAGAAATCAAACGAACAGACATAAAAACCTCCAGAGAACAAAAGCCTGAAGGCCCCGTTTCCTCAGAGCCCTCCACCTGGAGGGGGGTGGAGGACTTAACTCAGGAAACACTGCCTGAAAACCCACGCGGCAGGCCCCTCCCCCAGAAAGCCAACC
The DNA here is from genome assembly GCA_004024625.1 of Mellivora capensis. NCBI lineage: Eukaryota > Metazoa > Chordata > Mammalia > Carnivora > Mustelidae > Mellivora > Mellivora capensis. The sequence goes on along the minus strand of PISX010012476.1, from coordinate 12,791 downwards.
AGCCAAGAAGACAATCAGTACTACTTCATAGATACAACGTTTAATTTTTAATTCGTTCCCACTATTCTGGTTCATTTTTAAATTTTTTTAATCTTTTTTATTTTTTATATAGATATTTTTAGCCTATTTACCATCACAGTGAGATGTCCAGTACATCAAATTCCATAACAACCTTTTAACCTGAACTTTTTGATACATATACCCATGTTTTTCTTTTGCTTTTCTATTATATATATATATATATATATATATATATATATATATATTAATTTCACTTTAGTTTAGTTTAGATCATTCTTTTCTTTACTTTTATTTGCTAATATTCATATAGAGTAAAAATTCAAGGTAATCCCCTTCCCCCAATCAATGCTACCCCTATAGGTAAACCAATTTTTAATCCCCTGTTATCATAGGAAAGTTATGTCCTTTAAATAAGATATCAAGATACATCCAGGAAGAATCGAAATAACCTTCCTCGCCCACACTGAGAAATTACAAACACTCTCCCATCTTTTTCTCCTACCAGTATTTTTGTATATTTGTGTTTGTCCTGGTAGTATATAAATCTTATACTTAGGGATCTTTTTGACGAGGTTCTTTTTTTTTGTTTGTCTGTTTGTTTCCTTGTTTTGCTTCTACATATATATGTATATATTTTTTTCTTCTCTTGTCATATACTTTTATGAGTCTTGTTTGTCTGTTTTCCTTTGTATACTTCACAAACCTTACCTTGGGGCCCATTTGGGCTGACCCTTCTCTTTTATCCTTCTGTTTTTTTCCTGTCTCTCTCTCTCTCTCTTTCTCTTTTTTTCTGCTTTCTCTCTTTCTTTTTTTCTTTCATTTGGGTGGGGACTCTTGATTGCTCAGAAGGATTCCAGGGGGCACCTTCACGGCACCAAGGTCAATACATCCAGCTACAACCATTCAGCCATCGTTCTCCAAAATGACTAGGAGGAGGAATGCCCAACAGAAGAAAAATTCAGAGGATGGACCCTCTGCAACAGAGCTAATGGCTACCAACATAGACATTATGTCGGAAAGAGAATTCAGGCTAACAATTATCCAGGCAATAGATAGATTGGAGAAAGCCATGGACAACCAAACAGAATTGATTAGGGCAGAACTGAGAGCAACCAGGGATGATGTTCACAAGAATCTCAATGAGTTCCAATCTAATCTAAATTCTCTAAAAGCTAGGGTAACTGAGACAGAAGATAGAATTAGTGATCTGGAGGACAAACAGATAGAGAGAAAGGATCAGGAGGAAGCCTGGAACAAACAGCTTAGAAGCCACGAAAACAGAATCAGGGAAATAAATGATGCCATGAAAAGTTCCAATGTCAGAATTATTGGAATACCTGAAGGGGAGGAGAAAGAAAGAAGTCTAGAAGATATGGTCGAACACGTTCTTCATGAAAATTTTCCAAATATCGCAAATGGAAACAGCGTTCATGTACTAGAGGCAGAACGGCCCCCCCCCCAAGATTTTAGATTCTCGAAACACCTCGAGACACCTGATAGTAAGAATGAGGAATTATAATTCTAGAGAAACTCTCTTGAAGGCAGCTAGGACAAAGAAGCTCCTTACGTACAGACGAAAGCCCATCAGAATAACGTCAGACCTGTCCACAGCAACTTGGCAAGCCAGAAAGGGCTGGCAAGATATATTCAGGGCACTAAATGAGAAGAACATGCAGCCAAGAATACTTTATCCAGCAAGATTGACATTCAAAATGGATGGAGATATAAAGAGTTTCCAAGACTGCCATACCTTAAAAGAGTTTGCAAACACCAAGCCGACATTGCAGGCAATATTAAGGGGGGTTCTATAAAAGAAGAAAAACCCCAAGAATATCATTGAACAGAAATATAGAGACAATCTACAGAAAGAAAGACTTCAAAGGTAACATGATGTCAATAAAAACGTATCTGTCAATAATCATTCTCAATGTGAATGGCCTAAATGTGCCCATAAAATGACACGGGGTTGCAGATTACATAAAACGACAGGACCAATCCATATGTTGTCTACAGGAAACCCATTTCGAGCCTAAGGATACACCCAGATTTAAAGTGAAGGGATGGAGAAACATCTTTCATGCCAATGGGCCTCAAAAGAAGGCTGGGGTAGCGATTCTCATATCAGATAAATTAGATTTTAAACTAAAGACTGTAGTCAGAGATACAGAAGGACACTACATCATTCTTAAAGGGACTATCCACCAAGATGATCTAACAATTGTAAATATCTATGACCCCAATATGGGAGCAGCCAATTACATAAGAAAACTATTAATCAAGATAAAGAGTCATATTGATATGAATACATTGATAGTAGGAGATCTCAACACGCCTCTCTCAGTAATAGACAGATCATCCACGCAGAAAATCAATAAAGCATTGCATGGAGCACTGGGTGTGGTATAAAACTATGAATTCTGTTACACTGAAAAGAAATTAAAAAATAAATAAATAAATAAATAAATAAATAAACAAAATAAATACATAATTTGAATATTAAAAAAAAGAAAAGAAAATCAATAACGAAACAAAAGCATTGAAAGACATATTGGACCAGATGGACCTCATAGATATATACAGAACATTCCAACCTAAAACAACAGAATACTCATTCTTCTCAAGTGCACATGGAACCTTTTCAAGAATAGACCACATACTGAGTCACAAATCAGGACTCAAATGATACCAAAATTTGAGAATATTCCCTGCATATTCTCAGATCACAATACTTTGAAACTGGAGCTCAACCACAAGGAAAAGTTGAGAAGGAATTCAAACACCTGGAAGCTAAAGACGACCTTGCTTAAGAATGCTTGGATCAACCAGGAGATCAAAGAACTTAAAAAATTAATGTAACCAATGAGAATGAAGACACGTCGGTCCAAAACCTATGGGATACAGCAAAGGCAGTCCTAAGGGGGAAATACATAGCCATCCAAGCCTTCCTCAAAAAAATTGAAAAATCCAGAATACAACAGCTATCTCTACACCTTAAAGAACTGGAGAATCAACAACAAATTAAACCAACTCCACGCACAAGAAGGGAAATAATCAAGGTTAGAGCAGGGATGAATGAGGTAGAAACTAGAGATATAGTAGAACGTATCAATGAAACTAGAAGCTGGTTTTTTGAAAGAATCAATAAGATCGATAAACCATTGGCCACACTAATCCAAAAGAAAAGAGAGAAAGCTCAAATTAATAAAATTATTAATGAAAAGGGAGAGATCACCACTAACACCAAGGAAGTAGAAACAATCATCAGAATTTATTATCAACAGTTATATGCCAATAAGTTAAGCAACCTAGATGAAATGGATGCATTCCTGGAAAAATATAAACTCCCAAAATTGAACCAGGAAGAAATTGACAACCTGAATAAATCGATATCGAGTAACGAGCTTGAAGCAGTGATCAAAAACCTCCCAAAAAACAAGAGCCCAGGACCTGACGGATTCCCTGGGGACTTCTAGCAAACTTTCAAAGAAAAAATAAAACCTACTCTCCTGAAGCTGTTTCAGAAAATTGAAGCAGAAGGAAAACTTCCAGACTCTTTTTATGAAGCCAGCATTACCCTGATCCCCAAACCAGGCAAAGACCACACCAAAAAGGAGAATTCCAGACCAATATCACTGATGAATATGGATGTTAAGATTCTCAACAAGGTCCTAGCAAACAGGATCCAACAGCACATTAAAATATCATCCACCATGACCAGGTGGGATTCTTCCCTGGCTTAAAGGCTGGTTCAACATTCGCAAGTTAATCAATGTGATAGAACAAATCAATAAGAGAAGAGAGAAGAACCACATGTCCTCTCAATTGATGCAGAAAAAGCATTTGACAAAATCCAGAATCCTTTCCTGATTAAAACACTTCAAAGTATAGGGATAGAGGGAACATTCCTGAACTTCCTAAAATCTTTCTATGAAAGACCCACAGTAAACATCATCCTCAATGGGAAGAAGCTCACAGCCTTCCCGTTGAGATCAGGAACACAAGGATGCCCACTCTCACCACTCTTGTTCAACATAGTATTAGAAGTCATAGCAACAGCAATCAGACAACAAAGAGAAATAAAGGGTATCCAAATTGGCAAGGAAGAAGTCAAATTCTCTCTCTTCGCAGACGACATGATACTTTATATGGAAAACCCAAAAGACTCCACCCCCAAACTACTAGAACTCATACAGCAATTCAGTAACGTGGCAGGATACAAAGTCAATGTACAGAAATCCGTTGCTTTCTTATACACTAACAGTGAAAATACAGAAAGGGAAAATAGAGAATCGATTCCATTTACTATAGCACCAAGAACCAGAATATACCTGGGAATAAAACTAACCAAAGAGGTGAAGGATCTGTACTCGAGGAACTATGGAACACTCATGAAAGAAATTGATGAAGACATAAAAAGATGGAAGATCATTCCATGTTCTTGGATCTGAAGAATAAACATTGTTAAAAGGCCTATACTGCCTAGAGCAATCTATACTTTTAATGCCATTCTGATCAAAATTCCACCGGTGTTTTTCAAAGAGCTGGAGCAAATAATCCTAACATTTGTATGGAATCATAAGATACCCCGAATCGCTAAGGAAATGTTGAAAAACAAAAATAATACTGGTGGCATCTCATTACCTGATTTCAAGCTTTACTACAAAGCTGTGATCACCAAGACAGCATGGTACTTGCATCAAAACAGACCCATAGACCAATGGAACAGAGTAGAGAGCCCAGATATGGACCCTCAACTCTATGGTCAAATAATTTTTGACAAATCAGGAAAAAATATACAGTGCAAAAAAGACAGTCTCTTCAATAATTGGTGCTAGGAAAATTGGACAGCTCTATGTAGAAGAATGAAACTTGACCATTCTCTTACACCGTACACAAAGATAAACTCGAAATGGATAAAGGACCTTAATGTGAGATAGGAATCCAATAGAATCCTAGAGGAGAACATAGAAAGTAACCTCTTTGATATCAGCCACAGCAACTTCTTTCAAGATATGTCTCCAAAGGCAAAGGAAACAAAAGCAAAAATGAACTTTTGGGACTTCATCAAGACCAAAAGCTTCTGCACAACAAAGGAGACAGCCAACAGAACAAAGGGGCAACCCACAGAATGGGAGAATATATTTGCAAATGACAGTACAGACAAAAGGTTGACATCCAGGATCTATAAAGCACTTCTCAAACTCAACACACACAAAACAGATAATCATATCAAAAAATGGGCAGAAGATATGAACAGACACTTCTCCAATGACGACATACAAATGGCTATCAGACACATGAAAAAATGTTCATCATCACTAGCCATCAGGGAGATACAAATTAAAACCACATTGAGATACCACCTCACACCAGTTAGAATGGCCAAAATGAGAAAGACAGGAAACAACGTGTGTTGGAGAGGATGTGGAGAAAGGGGAACCCTCTTACATTGTTGGTGGGAATGCAAGTTGGTGCAGCCACTCTGGAGAACAGTGTGGAGATTCCTTAAGAAGTTAAAAATTGAGCTTCCCTATGACCCTGCAATTGTGCTACTGGGTATTTACCCCAAAGATACAGATGTGGTGAAAAGAAGGGCCATCTGTACCCCAATGTTTATAGCAGCAATGGCCAAGGTCGCCAAACTGTGGAAAGAACCAAGATGCCCTTCAACAGACGAATGGATAAGGAAGATGTGGTCTATATACACTATGGAGTATTATGCCTCCATCAGAAAGGATGAATACCCAACTTTTGTAGCAACATGGACGGGACTGGAAGAGATTATGCTGAGTGAAATAAGTCAAGCAGAGAGAGTCAATTATCATATGGTTTCACTTATTTGTGGAGCATAACAAATAACATGGAGGACAT